>APFE031376512.1:80823-103117 GCA_000404065.3 Pinus taeda
AAAATAATAAAATATAGTTTGTTAATGCTTGCATGCATGTGACAACTATTATTTTAGATAACTGAGGATTCACTCATGGATAACTATTGCATGTCAGTTCTATCAAAGACCCAGTTGAGATCAGATGTGGGAAAATGTACCATCAGATGCTTAACTATTTCTAGTAAGTAGTTTTTGCATGGTTGTTGAACTAGTGTTCTCAAGGAATACGTAGTTGGACCATTGTTTGTTTTTGGTATGTTGGAATTAATAGCATATGCTTTTGTTATTATTTCCTAAGAAAACTACATAAGGACCATAGGGAAAGCCTATATAAATAGGGCTTGGGTGGTTCATGAGACATATCTTCATAGTTCATTGAGAACTGAATAGCTTGAGAACTAATTCTTCTTGTATTGTGAAGAGGATTTCCACTTGATTGATAATACATGGTTGGGGTTTTATGTTGGTGCCTTCCCTTGGATATATCTTGTGTTATGTGTGATTAATTCTCTTGATCAGTTATGCATGTTTCTACTTGATGTTGCTCATGATTTTGATTATGCTTCCGCTTAATTTTTTGTAGAAGTAGAACAAGTATTATGCTTTATGCTTTAGGACATTGCATATATCGGTTTGTTCTACTTCTACAAAACATTAAGCAGAAGCATAATCGAAATCATGAGCAACATCAAGTAGCAACATGCATAACTAATCAAGAGAATTAATCACACATAACACAAGATATATCCAAAGAGGAAGTTTGGATATGGAAATATTCTTTCACCAAATGAGATTCTATATCTAAATTAAAATCTTCATGAGAAAATGAAAGATCACTTGATGTTCTTGGGAATTCATCACAACATATAGAAATAGAGTGGTTTTCACTAGAATGATTACTATGTAGGAATTTATAGGGTAAGTTCCTCATATAGAACACCAACGGACACCACTCACAAACAAATCACAAATAAATACACCAGTATTCTTGACGTGGTTAAAACCCTCAAAGAGGGAAATAGTCCATGGCCTGAGCCAACAAGACCACTTCAGGAAATTTATTAATGTAAAAGAAAGAAAAGTTACATAAGCTTATCTCATGATTGGTCACCCTACAAATGACCCTCCATGCTCTTTAAATAGAGTTCATGGACCAATCAGTTGTTAATCCATGGATCAAGTGTCGGTTATACGGAAGAGAGAATTAACTATCATATCACTTCATGTCTAGAACATATCATGACCATCGGATTGTAAGTTACAAAAGTACATAGTAAAGAAAAACACTTTACCTAACTCTACACTAGACCAAGTTATACTTAACTATTTCCTATGTGTCAGAATACCCTAACATCCCCCCTTTAGAGAAACTTGGGATAGGATTGAAGGATGTACAATATGACACAGTAGGAGAAGGAAGGAGGCATTAGAGCCTATCCCCCCTTAGTGACAACTTCCTGAACTCGAACCATAAATTGAAGTTCAGTAAATTTTGTCTCTGTGAGAGCCTTTGTATAGATGTCTACAACTTGATCATCAGTTGATAAATATTGTACTTCAAGAACATGGTCATGAATGAGCTTTCTAATGAAGTGCATGTGTAGTTGAATGTGTTTGCTACGTTGATGTTGGACTAGATCGTTGCATAGTTGAATGACACTTTGATTATCACATCAAAGTTTAGTCGGATGCTACTACTTGTTATCACTGAGGTTGTCCCTAAGCTCCTGAAGGGATACGGCTGAGGTAACCACAAACCAATCTTTTCATTGCAGGTTCTAGCCCACCTGCAATTAGAGAGGGCTCTCTCTTGATGATTTAGCTTTGTTGAAGAGGATTTTAGGCTAGCTATTGAGTTCAAGGGTTTGATTTAAGTTTGGATGGAAGTTCAGATGGAGGGAAAATATGCTCAAGCGGAGAGGCAAAGCATGGAGCAGAAAATTTCAAACCATTGGGTGTGGAGTCAAGGAGTTAAGCTGCTGGTGCATTTTCTTGGTCACAAGACAAATATGAAGCAAGGTAGCTGTATATATCACAATCTTCAGGCTTAAAGAGATGAAATGAAAACTGAGGAATGAGAGGCAATAAAGGATCTCTCAATATCTTCAACAGAGGGAAAATGAATGAACTGTATCCAAGAGCAATTAAGAATTCATGGATAACTGTCATACAGGATGAATTAGGGAAAATATGAGCCAGATGGAATCCATACTTATGCCTAAAACAAAAGAAAACATGAAGAAACAACAAAAATCGAGCATAGAGTGTATTTAAACAAATTCTAAGCTAATCTTTCTTTCTGCTGTTTAAGAGCGTAATTCATGAGTGAACACAGAGATCAGAAGTACTTATTGAGTTATGTAACAACACAGGAATTTCACAGTCAATCTTCAACCATTTAAACACAGCAACATTTCATTCTCCATGCTTGTGAGCAATCTTTGATTATAGAAAATTTTCCATCATACAGTGCGAGTCTCCCTCAGAGCCTATCATCCCAAAATTATAAAAAACAACCAACCCTTAGTACATCTGCCTTCGCAGAATATATAGAAGTTATTTACAAAATATCCCATTGGGAAAATATTTGGACATAACTGTGTCCAACTACTCTGACATGCTTAATAACTATTCATGAAGAAAAATTTGCACAATAATAACTGAGAAAATAAATGCGTTTAATTAGCCGCTGTAGGCATCCTGATTGTTGTTGACTCTTGGACTGAGAAAGTCGGTTGATGAGCACTATGCTAATGAGCTGTTCTGGGTGTGTTGTCACCTGCCACCTGTTTGTCTTTTTCAAATGCTTGCCAATTCCATCCATTGTTAGCTTTGAACTTTCCTGATAGCAAAAATTGTGTAATGAAGTTTACTTGTAGAGGCAAGAATATGCAGAAAATCAAATTACTGTAGGATCTGAAGCAGACTTTGCCACCAATCTTCTGGTGGTAAATGATGTTTTCTTAATTTGAACAGGGTCTCATCATCTTCTGTATATGCATAATAATTTGGCCAGACCGGAAAGAGATGTTTAATCTCATGTTCAATGTAAAATAGATCTTTAAGTTTATTGTATAAACTCTGCCCTGTAAGAGGAGCTACTTCTTCTGTGTTGCTTGATGATGTCGTGATCTGATTCTGTACATATGTATGTAGTCTATATGCATACTGCTCCTGCTTTAATAATTTTCCCGCGCTAGTAACCAGGCTTGGTAAACCTCTACTTTGTAAATCTCCCATCCTTTGTCTGAAGGCCTGTACCTCTGTTTGCATTTCTTGGCACTTTCTTTCTATTGTCTGGACAAAATTCCTCATGGTAAGCACCTTTTTGACTCTCACAATGGTCTCTGTTCTGTTCTGAATGTTCAGTGCTGTCAACTGGTCACCAGTACGAGTGTTTAGAAAGTGAATCAATTTATTGGCTAACTCAGGCTTGTCTGCCAATAATGCCTTGGCCTTTTGAGTTTCATACTGAGCTATTGTCATCAAATTTATTTGATAAAAAATGGTTTGAATTCCTGTCCATTGCTCAATGAGAGCCTTGCCAATATTATCCCATAAAATTGTTTTGATTTGGGCTAGGGTTGCATGGAGAGTGAGGTCTTTCTCCAAGGCCTTTATTTTATTTTCTAGGGCTTTATTTCCCTGGTTTTCTTAGTGACTGTTATTTTTGATTTATCATAGCTAGCTTCAATTTTAGCTAGCTTTTCTTTGGTTTCCCTCATTTCTGTCAATTGTACTTTGAAAGCCTTAATCTCTTTCAGCATGGCCTCCATGCCCAAATTGACCTCTTGTGCGGCTGCTGTTGTGGTTGCTGATGTGGTTGCTATGGCTGAAATATTTGTTGCTAGAGTTGAAGCTTGTGGAGGTGCTGTTGTAGTAACTGTTGGAGGGGGAGCCAAGATCGTTGGGATTAATGGAGGAGGCCTTGAAGACACTTCAGGTTGTTTCCCTTGCAAAGCTTCTTCCAGTGCTTTCTCTCTGTCCAGTATTCTCTGATTCATTCTCATAAGCAAGGTGTACACGTCCTCCATCTCTTTCTTCTGTGCTACTTCTGCAGTCTGAGGATGGATAGTTGGCGGTAATTTCATTTTTTTTCTGAGAGCTGCTAGATCCTCTTCCTTCTTCTTGATCAAGGCTTGTGTTCCCTTGGGATCTTTGGGGTCATGTCCCATCTCTATTATGATTTCCTCAAGGGATTTTATCCTGTTGTCTTTGGCCAATGATGAGGCCTTCTCTAGCTCTAACTGGGCAGAGGTATTATACAAGGAATTCTGCAATCTATGAGCCAGTAGAGCCTTATCTGCCAGAGTCGAGTACACCATTTCTCCTGTCTGCTTATGCAACTCAATCTGGTCAATAGGATGTATGTCCTTAGAAAGGACTTCCAGATTAGTTCTTATGTAGTCTGCAGCCGATTGTGGTTGCTGCACGGTGGATCTGAAATGACTCAAAGTCATTTTTCCTGCTTCCATGTCATAGGCTGCCATCAGCCTTTGTTGATTTGTAGGGGCCATTTTTAACAGTTGATTATAAAGTTGGAACCTTATTGGTTCGTTCCTGGCTTTGATTTCAGTAAAAGCCCTTTTAATGTCTGCACCCCTTTGTGTTTGCTGTTTGGAGGACAAAACCTCCCCACCTGGTTGTCTGTCACGCTCCTGCTGGAAGGAGTTGGCCAATGTCTCTAAAATAGGAGGGATCTGCTGTCCTGAAGTTCCTTCACCTCTCAAGTTTCCAAGTGTTTCCTCTAAGATTTCTTCTTCGGCATAGGGATTTAACCTTTGCCTTTTCTCTCCCTGCTGCTCGGTTGGTGTTCCTGTGGGTGTATTCTCTACTTGGTCCCTCTTTTGACCTCTTTCCTCATGTTGAGGAGTTGGCAGCACAGGAATTTCAGGTGCTTTCACATGTGTTGAGGGACTTTGCTCTTGATCTCTCTCCAGATTTAGAGAAGGTTTCTCCTCCATTGTACTCTGTCCCTCTGAATGCTCTATTTCCTTGTCCTTTCCTGCTTCCAATATGGCTCCCCTGGCTGGCTATGGCAAGGTAGCAGTTGATGTACTCGCTCCCACTGGTTGTGTCTGTACGGAGGGGACCTGCGGAACACATTCCAGGTCAATTCTCTTTTCAACTTCTTTCAAGTCTTTCTCCAATTTTTCTTCTTCAGAAATTTGCTCATCATCTAAAGAACCTTCTATCCACTCTGGTAAATTTGCATATTGCTCTATGTGAGGGATTGGCTGGTGCACATACCCTGAGAGCTTATTTTTAACTCTCCTAAAGCTTATGAAGTGTTCGGGGTCATATGGTGACCAATAGAAGCTTTGTTTTAGCAGCATTTCCTCTCTCAACATTTTATCTGCATCCTTCCAGGCTTCTTCCCTTTTGTTAAAAACAAAGGGACCCAGTTGAGTTCTGATTTTCAACTGTGCCTTCTTGTTTTTGCCATGGAAGTGAACTAGGTCTGCGTGACTGAAATGTCTGAAATATTCTAAGGTAAAGAGCCTCATGGGAACGTATCTTGGCAGCCTATAGGGAGGTAACTCACTCCCATAAATTCTGATAACTGTATGGTTTTGGTAAAAGTACCAATCCCCAATGTTGTATTCTTTGGAAAGATGCAAAATCCTTTGCATTTTGGCAGTAAGTCTGGGAGGAGGAGTCTCCAATAATAAGCAAGTAGCTGGGTATATAAAGAGATCAATAAACTCACAATATGTATAGGGAGAATGCTAAGCCATATGAAAAACTAAAGTCCAAAAGACTACAGATCTCCTCTCTCTTCTTGAATCAAATTTTCTGAGAGGGCCCTTGAAACTATCAGGGTGATAAAAAAGCAGCAGGTGATAAATATAAGAGGTGTATTTGAAGACTCTTTCCCTATCCATCATCATGAATTGCTCGTGCATTTTGTTGGCTATGAATGTGGCATAGTCATACATGATGGCAGGGGGCTGCCCTGGAGTAAATATGGCTAATAACTGGAACATTGTCTCATCTACAAACTCCCCTTTCTTACATCCTAAGATGTAGGAAATCATATCCACCATGAGCCTGCCTGTCTCATTGAATGAAGCCTGATGATACGGTGGAGGATGGTCACTCTGATATCTCGGTATCATGAATAGCTGATTAACTCTTAGTATCTCTGCTTTGGAAATCCTTGGACAGCTATCAATCAGATGTTTTAAGGTGATAGGAACCAAGGACTGGGGAGGCTCATAATTCAACATTTGATTGATAGATTGAGGAGTGATATGGAATAACACTGACCCATCTGGGCTGAGGATTGCCCTCAAAGTGGGCTCATAGCGAGAATGGAAGAGATGGATAAAATCATGCAGCACATTGACTTCTGGGAGGTAATAGATAGGCATACTGGATTGCCAAATTCCCAGGGGATCAGTATTATTTTTATAATTGTTCTTGAATTGGCAAATAGTTAACAGGTGGGATTCAAGCCCCCTCATATCCTCAATCTGGAAATCTCTGTCGGCTAGAGGTATCTATTCTAAATTCATGTGTGGGGCATTTAGAGGAGCAATATTCAGGGCAACTGGGACCTCCATGTCTTGTATTGCTTTGATGGAATGGAATAGAGGCAAAATAACAACCGGAGGCGGAAATTGAGGCTATGCGAACAGCACGACAGGCCCAGCTAGTAATTTGTTTTTGAATGGGTCACACAATACCGAGTTTATGGAACACTGAAGAGTGACAGTACTCCAGCTAGACGCCTTAACAAGAATGGGTCGAAACTAGAGGCTTAGTGGGCACTGGACGCAATGGTGAGAGGAGGAGAACTGAATTTCGCCCAAGGAGCCCCAGTTCATAGATAGGAGAGGAAACTCAGGATTTTCTTTTAGGAACAAAGGCTAGAGCCAGCGAAGTATAATATAGTTGGGCAGCTCAGCTGAGTAACACAGATTTTAGTATTTCGCGGGTGACCGTGAACAAACAGAGGGGAGGAATAACCCTTTCACAGAATGAAATGGCTTAGAGTTTCAGTCTGTGGAGAATGACCAGCTCAAATGATAGGTGTAGAGTAATGGGTGACTGGCGGGAGTAGTTTTATCAGCTAAAAACAAGTTTTATTTGGAATTTGCAGCAGAGAAACACGAAAACAGGGTTTTAGGTAAAAAATTGGTAAATACCTGTTATGAGGGTGCCAGAGGCACTTGATAGGACGAATTGAGCTGCTGAGACGAACTATGGTGCCGAATTTGCAGGTTGGCTGGCCGCTGAAGTCTTGGGAGTGTAAAAATAACTGAAACTGCATTTACGTTTCTTTCATAGTAAAAAATAGAAATGAACTAAAATAGTCGTTTTCACGACTTTTAACTCAGTTTCCAGATTTTGGCGCTTTTTGGGATTTTTTGGCGTTTTCTGAGGATGACGTCATCATGACGTATTTTTTGTCGGGTAGCGGGTATGGATAGTGACGTGGCAGCTGACATGGATGATGACGTGGCAATGGACACCGTGGCAGATTGATGACATCAGCAGGTGACCTGGAAGTACGGCGGGGTGAGGCGGAGGTGACATGGCAGGGTGACGTGGTGCTCTGGTTACGTGAGGGGATGGCGGTTTTGGCCTGTGCATCGGACCACCTTTAGTACGGAGGTGGTTTCTGTCAGGGACGGCCCGATGCAATGGGAAGCCACCACGCATCCCGGTGTATGATGGTGAAACCGCCAGACATCGGGCGCTAACGGACTGTCGTTAGAGGGTGCCCGATATACACGAGGGCCGTCGGATCTGGGAAAACAGATCCGATGGCAGACGGGAGGAGAAAAAGCTCGGATTTTAAAGCAAATGCGCGCGTGTTAACCCTTGAAATAATCGCGGCCACGGGTGTGTATAAACTTTAAAATTAAGGTTTAAAGTAATGTCGGGTTTTGGCTATTTATCAATCGGATATTGATAAAACCCAAAAAGGGAGCGGAGAAGGGTTAAAAGGTTATTTATTCGACCAAGAGTCAAATAAATCCCGAGTGAACATGGAGGGACTAACAGCAGGCCCCAAATAGACCTACTTTTTTCCCGACTTTGGTTTATTTGGCTATAATTGCCAAGGGGTGGGATATTTAGTATTTATAGGGTTTTTATATAGCTCTTTTTAGAGTAGGGGTAGGGAACATGGTTTTAGGGAGCTATATAATAGAATTAGATGTTAATATGAATTCTGAGAGATGACAAGGGATGTGGGGATGCTGAGTTTATGGATTAGAAGCTCAAGCATAAGGAAATGAATGGATTATGTAGAAATTAATTTTTACACAAGAAACGTGGCTTCTTTTCACTAAGTCAACTCAATTGTTGACTTGGTTTTAGTAAGGAATGTGGTGAAACTGGATTACTTGAGCAGATCTCAAGGTTGTTAGAGGAATGTTAGTTAGATGATTTCTTGGGGGAAAGGAAAGGGAAGTTAGTCATGCTTCCTTGTTGTACTGCCAACCAACTGCCAAGATGCCAACTTACATGCTATGGGTCCTCCTTTTGATGAACCAAATGGTAATATCATCTTTACTTTTGCAGCCTCACACTACCTACCCAGCCTAGCAATCCTAAAATTTTTTCTTCACTTGAATTGGGTGCACTTGAATTAGCAAACCCTCAATGTGTTGTTTTTCTTTTTTGAATGCCCTCCTATCTAAATCTACCCTTATCTCTTCCAAGGGCCCAGATTAAGTAATTGGGCTCCTTTGATTCTCTACCTATCTAAAATCTGCCAAGATTAGGCTGTTTGGACAGATTATTCTTCCTCTCTATACTACAATAGAAAATTGAAACCTAGGGAGACCAAGATTAAACTGTTTGGACCTCCCCTTGGATGAGAAATTTACAAAAATGGAATAATTCTCCAAAATTGGAATGTAGTGGAAGGATCTTTGAAATAACATTTCCTCATGACCTATTTCTTTGGTGTCTGTCAGCAAATATGGAGCATTGCAGCATGAAAAGTATGACATATTTGGCCTGTAAAAATGTCAATCATGAAATATGGGTAACCTGCTGCAGCAGGAGCCTAACACTACTGAAAGCCAAACTCTGACAGGATGTGAAGAAGCCACAAGGCTTCCTTACTAGCTTTTCCAGCACCACAATACTCTGATTCTAATAAAGAAAGAGAAATGGGACTTTATTTCTTGTAATCCCATGTAATAGGTCTCGAACCAAGAGTGAACACATAACCTGCAGTAGACTTCCGATCATCAGGGTCGCCAGCCCAATCAGAATTAGTGAAACCAACCAATAGAGGAGATGCTTCTACATTGTAATGAATCCCAAACTGAAATGTACGTTGAATATAAATAAGTATTCCTTTACAAACTTTCTAATTACTTTCATGTGGGTTTTTCATGAATCAAGAAATCATGCCAACAACAAAGGAATGGTTAGGATGGGTATGGGTCAGACAATTTTTTTTTCTACAAGCTGATGGTATAAGGTAGCATCAACTTTAGGGGAAGTACAAGTGACTGAAAGTTTGGATCCAGACTGAAAGGGAGAAGAAGCTAGGTTACAGTCTTCCATGTCAAAGTGGCGTAGAGGATCACATGCATACTTGGACTAGTAAAGGGAAATACCTTCCTTGGATTGCAAGACTTGAAGACCAAGAAAATAATTCAAGTGTCTTAAGTTTGTCATTTCAAACTTCCTTTTAAGGTTGGACTTAAAATTGTTTATAAGTTTTGGATCACTACCAGTAAGGATAAGATCATCAACATAAAGAACAAGAATGATAAGATACTTACCCACTTTCTTGGTGTAGAAAGTATTTTCAGAATGACACCTAGAAAAGTCAGTATCTAAAAGAAAGCTATCCATTTTGGCATACCAAGCCTGAGGAGATTTCTTGAGACCATAAAGGGATTTCCTAAGCCAACATAAAAGGCTGGATTCTATTTGTATAAATCCAGGAGGTTGTTCCATATAGATTTCTTCATGAAAGTCCCCATACAAGAAGGCAGATTTAACATCCATCTGATGGACTTCCAATTTGATAGAGGTAGCAACAAAAAGAACAAGGCATATAGAGTTCATTTTGGCAACATGGGAGAAGGTTTTAGTATATTCAATGAATTGAACTTGTGAAAAACCCTGAGCAACAAGATAATCTTTATGTTTATCAACTTTTCCATCTGGTCCATACTTAGTTCCGTAAACCCATTTTCATCTAACAAGTTTTTGTCCCTTTGGAAGAGGAACAAGATCCCATGTATCATTTGCCAATAATGAATGATATTCTTTATTCATAGTTGCATCCCAATCTGGATGGCCTAGAGCTTATGCAAAGGTGTCAGGATCATAAGTCACTGAAGCTTGAGCCAGTAAAGAAGAGGCTCTATCGAACTGAGAACGTGTACATTGTTGATCTATAAGGTCACCTGCAAGGGCACCTGCTGCATCCTAAGTATCAAAAACCCATTTTGGAAGCTGAGGAGCTGAAGGAGGATCCCAAGAAGGTGGGGGAGGATTTTCATCCTCACTGTCATCATCTGAAGAAGAAATATTTTCAAAAGTAGAAGGGATAGAGAGAGGTGGAACATCCACCGAACTAGGCTTGTAGGTTGATATATTTTCAACAAACTTTACATCTCTTCTAATGATACCATTTTTGGACTTAGGTGAAAGAAGTCTATATCCTTTGACATCTTCAGAATATCCAACAAAAATACATTTTTCACTCTTAGGTTCTAATTATTTATGTTCCTCATCAGGAATATGGGTCCATGCTTCACTTCCAAAAACATGAAAGTGACTTACATCTGGTTTAATTAGGCTCGATTCTTATTCTTGAGTTATATTCCTTAAAGCCTTAGTAGGAGTGTGATTTACCATGTAATTTGCATAATTAATTACTTCTTCCCAAAAATTAAGACTAAGTCCTTTAGATTGAAGCATATGAATAGCCATTTCCTTTAAGGTGTGATTCTTCCTTTCAGCTACACCATTTTGTTGTGGAGTATATGGAATAGTATGTTTCATTTAAATTCCATGCTGAGTGAAAATTTGATGAATTTGTTGTTAACATATTCTTTGCCATTATCATATCTTAGCTTATGAATTTGATGTCCATATTGTTTCTCAACAAAGGCCTTAAAGGCCAATAACATGTTAAAGACTTCACTCTTGAGTTTTAAGAAGTATACCCAAGTTCATCTGGAGAAATCATTAATGAAAGTTAAGAAGTACTTATAGCCAGAGAACGAGACAATTGGAAGTGGACCACATAAATCACTATGCACAAGCTATAAAAGGGTCGAGGTGTGCCAAAAGGCATGTTTTCCAAAGCTATCCCGATAATGTTTTCCGAGTACACATCTGGAACAAACACCATCTCTGCAAGATACCATAGGAAGACATGTCACCATATTTTCTTTACATACATTTTGAAGGGAGCGATAGTTTAAGTACCAAATTGCTCATGCCAAAGTTTGCTACCTTCACCATTATGAGAAACAAATATCAAGGGAAGAGTTGATGACCCAATTTTGTTATACTTATACAACCTTATAGAATCATCACCAATTCCAGTAGCTAAAATATGTCTAGGATCTCTTAGGTCCTTAATTACAACATCATGAGGTAAAAATTCAATGATTTTACCTTCACCTAAATGAGTTATCTGCTATACAGATAGTGTTGGGTTGTGTTATATTCTTTCCATGACTAGCCCACGTAGTTAACAGGGGGGTTAGAAGGGGGGCAGAGCCCCCCCTTCGTTGCGCCGATTACATAGCAGGGAGTGTCATAGGGGATTTGAGGGGTGTAGGTAACCCCACTCTATGGGGTATGGGGCAGCACCCTAGAAAATTTTGTTTTTAGACCCTATATTTGGTTGGGCAGACCTACCTATGGTTTTGTGCATGACTTTTTGCACATAGTTTTGGACGCGATGGTTTTCAGCCCATGGTTTTGGATGTGATGCCTTTTGGTCCATGGTTTTGGATGCGATGGTTTTTGGTCCATGGTATTGGATGCTTCGGAATGTATAAATATGTATTATAAAATTGAAAGGAACATAATGAAAAATCAAGTTGGTAGTCCCGGTTTTTGGATCAATGGAAAAATCTTTGTGTACATGTGTTTTATGTGTTATGCCCTCACATTGTTTATTTTTCTGTGTTCTTAGAATTCGTAAGCAGGTAATTTCTGTATGGGGTTAAAAACTACATGTGGTATCAAAGATGTTTTGGCTTCAAAGGGACATCTTTATTACTGAGGGGTTTCTCTCGGGCCTATGATAGACCCTATTCAGTGGGAGATCTGCAAGATCGATTCTGGTGGTGAAAGAAGATGGCAAGTAGTGGGAAGATAGAGATTGAGAAATTTAAAGGCCAGAGTTTTGAGTTGTGGGAACTAAGGATGGAGGATTTATTGGTGGATAAAGATCAGGAGATCGTGGTAGATCCAGGTACTAAACCAATGGGAGTATTTGATGAAGAATGGAAGAAGTTGGATTAGAAAGCAAAGAGCACAATGCAATTGTGTGCCTTAGATTTAGTATTGTTGAATGTATTAGGGGAAGCTACGACAAAGGCTTTGTGGGACAAGTTAGGGACTTTGTACCAATCTAAGTCTTTGGTGAATAAATTGTTCCTATGAAAAAAGATGTATAACCTGAGGATGAAAGATGGAGACTTAGTGACATAGCATATGAACGCATTTAATACTATGGTAAGTCAGTTATTATCTGTTGATATTAAAATTTCAAATGAAGATAAGTGCATCATTTTGTTGTGTTCTATACTAGATTCGTGGGATAGTCTGGTTATTGCAATAGGTAGCAATACAACTGCCTTGCAGTTTGATGAAATAGTCTCATCCTTGCTGACGAAGGAGATGATATAGAAAAATATGGAGAGCCAGAATGGTGATGCCTTGTCTGTATAATAAGGGTCCCAGAATAGAAACAAAATTAATTCATTGAGTGGGAGATCTAAATCTAGAGGGAGATCTAAATCTCTAGGACAAGTTGTAAAGGTGGTGTGATGGAAATGTGGAAAGGAAGGGCACTACAAAAGGGACTGTAAATATAAAGCTCCTAACAAAGTAAAGGGATCTGATGATGTGCCTTCTGTAGAGGCGAAAACCACCTCAGATGAAGGTGGGGATGTGTACACGGCTTCTTCAAGGACACATGTAGATCATGAGGCATGGTTGATTAAATCAAGTGCATCCTTTCACTTCACTCCCCATAGAGGGTTCTGTGAGTATGAGAAATATGATGGTGGTGATGTCTTCTTGGGGGATGATAGGAAGGCTAGAATCATTGGTCGCTGAAAAGTAAAGTGGAAGTTGCAAGGTGGACGAGTTACAACACTTTTAGGTGTTATGCATATTTCTGCATTGGCCAGAAATCCGATTTATGTAAGCAAGTTGGATGATGCAGGTGTAAAAATATTGTTCGAGAAGGATAGCTGCAAGATGGTTTGGGGAGAACTGGTATTGATGCGGGGAGTTTGGATGGGAACTCTATACAAGATGCAAGGTAGCACTGTTGTTGTTGGGTGCAACAGTTCTGTGGTTCCTGAAAGTGGAGCAGAAAATCTAGTGGTCTCTAGAGAGAATACCATGATGTGGCATCAAAAGCTTGGACATATTGGAGAGAAGGGCCTTCGAATACTTTATGGTGAAGATATGGTAGAAGATATGAGTAACAACTCTATGGATTTTGATTTCTATGAAAATTTTGTATATGGGAAGCATAATTGGGTGAGTTTCCCCTCTAGCGTTAAGAGGGCGAAAGATATATTAGAGCTTGTGCATAGTGATGTGTTTGGACCTATGAAGGTTCCATCACTAGGTAAGTCTGTGTAATATGTACCATTTATAGATGACTTCTCAAGGAACACATGGATATATTTCCTTATGAAGAAATCTGAAGTCTTTAACAGGTTTAAAGAATTTAAAGCTCTGGTGGAAAAAAAAACAAAGAAGAAGATAAAGGTGTTGAGAACAGATAACAGTGGAGAGTTTTGCAATCAAGAATTTGAATAATTCTATAAAAAGTGTGGTATAGCATAATAGAAGACTACTCCATATACACCTCAACAAAATGGAGTTGCAAAAATAATGAACAAGATGTTGATGGAAAGGGAAAGAAGCATGCTCAGTCTCCCGAGGAAGATTGGCTGTTCATTTTCTAAATCTATCAGGTTCATATGAGTCCCATCTGTGGGCTCAACAGATGTAGATGCTTCCGCATAGTTTTCTTGAAAAGGAGGCCTAATATCATGGTCAGGACTGGCCCTTCCAACGTTCGGGTTTTGGGTTTTTCTGAAGTTTGGGTTCCTTATGGTATTGGGCTGTTGACCCTCCCATGAAGTTTTTCTCTCAACATTGTCTACTATGTCTCCCAGCCTGTGGATGCCATTGATGATAGCATCTAGCTTCTGATCGAAGGCTGAGGGTTCTTCTTTGAAAGTGGTTCTTCTCTCAATTCTAGTTCTGTTTCTTTTAGCAATTAGATTTGCTTCCACACTCACTGCAGCATCTTGCATTTCTGCAAGGCTTTGAGGGGCTCTTTCCCTTAATTGATATTCCATCTCGGCATCAAAGCCATTCAGGAATTTGTATAAAGCGAGGTCAGGTGGAGGTCTTAAATTTTGTGGTATTGCATTGTAAACATTGTTAAATCTTACACAGTAATCCAGAACTGTTTCCTGAGGTCCTCTTTTGATAGTATCATACTCAGACAGTATGTGCAGGGGGTCTTTCTTTTTCTCCCATCTGTTAATGAATCCCTGGTATAAGGCTTCAGGGTTTACTATATAATTGAGTGGAAGTGCTCTGAACCAGGTTCTGACATCACCAGTTAAACTTTGGACAAAAATCTTCATTCTTACACTCTCATCATCAATCTCATAACTCTCGAAATAATCATGCATTTTCTTTGTATGTTGTAGGGCAGTGCAGGAGGTTACGCCATCAAAATAGGTGATTTTTGACTGGTAGTCCTGAGGCATAGCCCTAGGAATAGCAGGAAATTGTAAGGGCGCATATCTAGCGATGATGATGGGGATAAGTGGAAAAGCTAGAGCAGCGGGGATAACAGGAACAACCGGGGTAGTAGCAGCAGTAGTGGTAGTAGGAGTATGGCATGGAGGTGTAGTGGAGCTACTTGGAGAAGGAGGTGATGAACCAGGGGAACTTGGGGTTGACCAGAATAGAACTTTGACAGGGGTTGGAACACTGCTTGGCTGAACTATTTCAGGACTCGCAGCAGTTTGGTCTTCTTTTTTCTTTTGTTTTCTAATGATCTTAGGAATCAAATTTGGATTTTCAACAACAGCTGGGGTATTTGGATGAGGATTTGATCGTGTATTACGAGTTTGCTTCTTAGGAGCTAGCTTCTAATCTATTTTTTGGGAAGTTTTCTAAAAACCGCAACAACACAGGTCGACCGAGACTTTCACAGGTCGGTTTCTTCCTCTGTAGGGCTGGAGACTAGTTTACTGAATTTATTTGAGGAGGTCCCCAGTGGAGTCACCATTATGTTATCACTCAGGTTGTCCCTAGGCTCCTTTTTAGGGATACAGCCAAGGTAACCACAAACCAATCTTTGGATTGCAGGTTCTAGCCCACCTGCAATCAGAGAGAGCTCTCTCTTAATGATTCAAATTTGTTGATGATTTTAGGCTAGCTTTTAGCTCAGGGGTTTTTTGTTTGTATTTGGATGGAAGGTAGAAATCCCAAGCAAGGAGGCAAGGTAAGATGTGATAAGTTTCAAACCATTGGGCATGGAGTCATGGATTAATGCTTGCTGTTGCGTTTTCTTGGTCACAAGAGGATTAAGGAGCGAGATAGCCACACATGATACAATTATCAATCTACTGAAAGGATGGAATGATGATCAGAGATGAAAGGAAAAGGAGAATCATTTCATCATACTGAAAAAGAGGAGAAATGAATGAATGATTATCTAGGAGCAGCTAAGAATTCCTAAACTCTCATTCATATGTGAAAGAAACAGCGTAAACAAGATCAGTTAAGTAGACATGTTCATAACTATTTCTGATGAAAACATGAAAAAATGCAGAAATTGAGCTTAAGGTGTAGTTAAACAAATCCCAAGCTATTCTTCTTTTCTGCAATTTAGATGGCGGAACTGTGGTAAAACAAAACATGAAAATTAACAGAGTTGAGAAACACTTATTGAACCATGTAGAAGCACAGGAATTCCGTAATCACTCCTCGGCCAATTAAACACATCAAACAATTTCGAAATCCATGCCTTTAGCAGTCTTTGATTATAGAAAATATGACAGTTACAATGTGGGTCTCTGCTTGAAGAAAACGTCGAGATAAAGATTAAGCAGTTTCCTCGACTCACTCACCAACCAACCCCTTACTCCATCTTTCAGGGTGGTATATATAAGCAAAATATCAGAAAGTCATTTATTACAATTGACCTAAACAGGTCTACTGGAAAAGATTTTCTAAAAACCTAAGTGTCGCTGGAATTAAATGCAGGTAAGTCCTTTGGGCTGCGCTAGAGGTAGCTGAATCAAAAGGAGTGCGATGTGGCCCTTGGGGGCTCGATGCGGTACTGCTGGAATAACTGTGCTTCGGGATCTGTAGTTCTGTTCTGGTGCGAGTTAAATGTGCAATAACTATGATTTGAGGGTTTCTGAGTGGCTTCGCCCTCTTTTTTGACTTTGTTGGAAGGTATTAAATTTTCTCCTACTTTGGGCCACTGTTTAAGATCTTCGCTGATACTCTTTGCCGGTACATTGATGGCTTCTGCCGCTTGCTGATACTTTTTGATGTGCTTTTTCCCTGTTGATTTGATCTGATACTCTTTAATCTCTGTCTCTGGTCCTTTCCTGTCTTTAAACCAAATTAATTTGGCAAAATCGAGTGATTTCGGGCTTTTTCGGTGCAAAACGGGCCAAGGAATCAAAAGATTCCCTAAAGATTCCCCAAAACGGCCTATTTCTGTTTCTTGTTCCGGAGCTCCGAAGTGCGATTTTTCTTCCTGCGTGAATTTTCGGTTTCTTGGCTGTTGACGTCAGCATGATGTCAGTAGTACGGCAGGTGACATCAGGCTACTGACGTCAGCGGTGGGTCCCTAGTACAGATGTGACATGGTAGGGTGCTCATACTTGAGGCGATGCGATAAATTTTTCCGATGTGATCACAATATCGCGTCGGCGGGGAACGGGAAGGTATTTTAGTTGGACATGCGACGCTTGCGACGGCCGATTGCCAATATCGCGATATCGCATCGGGTAACGATGGATGGGGCATAACTTATATGGTGAGAATATTGTGATCTTGCGATGCGAGCTAGCTTTCTAGGATCTGCGGAGTGTTAAGGAAATCAGCAAGGGTCTATTGCGATCGGGAGGAGTGAGTACGTGCGTTAGACAAGCATTTGAGGTTTCGGAAGGGTTCAGATAACTTAAAAAGGGATTTTATACTCTCGAAGGAGTCCATTGTATTTAGAAGATGGTTTGAAGGGGCAGCATGAGGGCTCTTGTTAAGTTTCAAATAAACTGAACAATTCCCGGGGGTACTTATGGTTATTTTTCAACCAGGGGGAGGGATATTTACATAGGGGGATTATTTACATAGTTTTAGTAAGGGGATGGGAAAAATATAAGGAGTTAAATAATAATGTCAGTAGTCAACATGGAGATGGTAGGAAAGTGCTAAGTTTGGGAGACCTTAGGTTGCAACGGGGGAATAGAATCTTATAGAGAGGGTGTGGAATATCTTTGAGTAAAGCAGATCTTCACCCAAGCTAACGAAATGAAACTAGTGGAACGTAAGAGGTATCAAGCAGATCTTGACCTCTTTTGGGGAAATTAGTTAATGATTTGGGGGAGATGGAGGAAGGAAGTTAGTTATGCCTGTTTTTGAGTTTCTCACATAGAACTGCCTGGTGATTGTGTCCTGAGTAGAGATGGCACCTGAAAACCTGGAACTGATCAGCAATCAAGATTCAGCAACCTCAAAACTACCTACCTAGCCTACTTACCTAACATTTTTTCTTCTTTTGGTTTGGGTGCACTTAGACTTGCAAACCCATCATTTCAATTTTTTTTTTCATGCTTTCCTATCTACAAAACTACCCTTATTTCATCCGAGGGCCCGGATTTAAGCTGTTGGGCTCTTTATGATTCTCTACCTATCTAAAATCTGCCAAGATTAAGCTGTTTGGACGATTTCATTCTTCTATATTTCTAAAATAGGAAATTGAAACCTAGGGAGACCAAGATTAAGCTGTTTGGACCTCCCTTTAACTGAAAATTGTACAACCCTGGAATAACTTCTCCAATTTTGGAAAGCAGTTAGATGAACTCTGAGTAGCTTTCCTCGCCTGGAGACTATTAAGCAAATATGGAGCATTGCAGCATGCAAAGTATGACATATTTGTTCTGTAAAAATGTCAATCATGAAATATGAGTAACCTGCTGCAGCAGGAGGCTAATAGTGGCTCCACTTGGGGATGGTTTCTCCTTGTGAGAAGCCAAGAACAGTAGGTCAGATTGCCTTGTTTCTTCTGTTATGGTTGTGCTTTGAACTTACTGACTGTTGGATTGATTTGATCTTTTAGATTGGGAACAACTCTTTCCTTCGCTTGTGTTGCTGTTAAATTGTAAAGCACCACCTACTTTCTTCTGCGTGCTTCAACATTATGGATTCTTACAAAAACAAAACAAAACACCGGTATATACAAATATTCTATGTACAAAATAAAACACCGTCTACTCTTTTATTCAAAGGGATCATTGTAGTGCTTTAGCATTCGACCATTGACAGGGCCTTCTTCAGCTGTGCTGCCATCTAGAGATTTGAGAAAATAGGTATTATTGCCTTGCACAATGCTGATAATGTATGGGCCTTTCCACAGAAAATCGAATTTTGCATGTTTGCCCTTGTCTTCTCTTCGTGAATCCCATCTTAGAACTTTGCTGCCTACCCAGAAATCCTCTGCTTTGGCCTTTTTATCAAACATCTTTTTAAGTTTTTCTTGCAGTATTTGACCTCTGTTGAAGACTTGTTCTCTGGTTTGCTGAAGGTGAATAGTTTGATTAACTCTTCTCTGCATGTCATTTGGTTCAGCCTGAATTTCTTGCAACAATTTAACAGTAGGTATGCCCAGAGATGAAGGGAACTTGGCTTCCATGCCATATACAAGTTCATAAGGGCTCATCCCAATGGATTTCTTGGTGGAAAGTCTGTCTGCCCACAGAGCATTTGTGAGCTTCCTGTGCCAGTTCTTTTTGTTTTCTTCTAGCAGTTTCTTTATGATATTAATGAGGCTTTTGTTGGAAGACTCAAACAAGCCATTACCTTGAGGGTAGTAAGCTGTGGAGTGGCCTAAGGTGATGTGGTATTTATGGCAGAAGTTGATCATTTTTTTGGATTTAAAAGTAGCAGCGTTGTCAGTGATAATTTTGTCGGGGCAGCTGAATCTGGAAAGGATATTGCTCTCAAGGAATTGGATAATGGTGGAGTCATTGGCTTGCCTACATGGGCTGGCTTCAATCCACTTAGTGAAATAATCGGTGGCTGTTAAAATCCACTTGTGTTGGCCTGAGGAAGAGGGATGAATTTCTCCAATGAAGTCGAGACCCCATTGTTGAAAAGGTTTCTTGGTTGAAATGGGCTTAAGGGGTAAGGGCAGTAATTTTCTTTTCCCTTCAAAGATTTGGCATTTGTGGCATGAGACAGCAAACTTCTTTACATCTGCAAATAAAGAGGGCCAGTAATAACCAGCCCATAAGATCTTGTCAGCCATGGATTTCCAATACAAGTGTCCTCCACAGTCCCCTGCATGGAATTCTTTCATGATGCTATTAGTTTCATTTATAGTTAAACATTTAAGCAAAATACCTTCGTGATTTTTCCAAAATAAAGCACCATCTATGACACAAAATTTTGATGATTTCATCCTTAAAAATGATTTCATCCTTAAAAATCTTTTCTTGGTTCTGGACAATCCCAGGGGAGCACACAGGTTTAACAATACAAAGCAAATATCAGCGTACCATGGGGATTGCATGAAGGTTTCACTGATCTGTGGAGTCGCCAGCTCCGGTTCATTGTCCAGCTGATTAATGTCTAATGCTTGGAAGTTTGTTTCGGACATTAGTTTGGCTAACCCTTGTCCTTTTATGAGCTTGGTAGGCTTTATTTCAATGTCGTATTCCAGGATGCTGGCAATCCACTTGCCTCTTTTTCCTTCTAGTCCCTCTTGAGTTAATATATCCTTTACAACAACGTTAGGGACATAGGCAATCACGTGGTAGTATAGGATGTAAATTCTGAAATCTTTGATGGCTTTGACCAGGGCATATGCCTGCTTTTCCATAATCTGATATTTCAAGGGTGCATCTCTCAAAGCTTGGATGAAGAAAGCAATTGGCTTTTCGTTGCCCTGATCATCTTTCTACAGAAGGACAACAGCTATAGTGTGTTTAGATGCGAAGGAAAAAATGATAAAATATTTGTCAAATTGAGGACTGGTGAGGACAGGCATTTGAGTTAGGGAATTTTTTATACTCTCAAAAGCCTGCTTCGTTTCAAGAGACCATTTTACCTTGCCATCCTTCTTCAACATGTTTCTCAGTAGCCTTATTAGCTCAGCTAGGTTTGGGATAAATCTCCTTGGGAAATTGATCTTTCCAAGGAATTCTTGTAGTTCTTTTATGTTTCTTGGATAAGGAATTTGAAGGATAGCTTGAATTCTTTCCGGGTCAATTCTAATCCCATATTTTGATGTTATATGCCCTAGAAGCTTGCCTTCCTCAAGGGCAAACAGGGACTTCTTAGGATTCAAGGAAATGCCATATTTCCTGCATGTCATGAAAATTTTCCTTAAGTGTTTAAGGTGCTCTTGGTCAGATTTAGAGAATGGGGTCAGGTCATCAAGTTAAACTACGAGGAAATCATGTATGTCCTTAGCAAATGCAATATCCATTGCCCTATGAAAGGTAGCACTAGCATTTTTCATCCCAAAAGGCATTTTAACGTACTTAAATGTTCCCCACGGTGTGCTAAAGGCTGTCTTGTCCTGGTCATCCGGGTGAACAAGTATTTGATTAAATCCTGAAAATCCATCTAGTAAAGAAATTCTAGAGGAACCCACTACTCTTTGCAAGATATGGTCCATTTTGGGCAATGGGTAGTGGTCTTTCAGAGAGACCTGGATTAAATTTCTCAAGTCTACACACAGTCTTATCTCTCCTATTTTTTTCCTAGTGGGAACTAAGTTAGACACCCATTCAGAGAATCTGATGGGTGCAATGATACCTGCTTCAAACATTCTCTTTATTTCTTTCTCAATAAGGGGAAGGGCATGGGGTTGATTCTCCTGAGAATTCTGTCTTGAACGGTTATTTTGATTTGTTTTAGGGAATGGTATGTTGAATACTGAGGTTCATGGACTTCAAGTCCTCATAACTCCAGGCAAATACATCTTGGAATTCTTTGAACAAATCCACATATTTTGGTTTTTGATCAGGGGGCAGATTTTTGGACAACTTAATCATTCTGGGATGCTTTGCTGTTCCTATGTTGTGTTCTTCTATGGCAGCATTCAAAGGTTCCATCTTTGGCTTTTTGGGCACATCATTGTCATCAAACATGTCTTCCAATGGAGTAAAGCCGACAGGTAGAACATTAATCTTTAGATCAATAAACTCATCCTCCGCTTTGGTTGTTTCCTCTAAACAGATTTGTTTCAGTTGTTCTATGTTTGTATTGTTAAAAACAGTTGGGTTAAGGATTTGTTTAGCTGTTGCAGCTGTTACAGTTAGGTGATTTTCTTCTGCTAACTGTTGTGAGTTGGCCATGGCATCCATGTCAATGTTTGTGTTGGAAAATTCGTCCTCCAGAGTTAAGAAACTGTTAATCTGGGCATCATTTTGAAATACCTGCCAATCCTTGACATTGTTAGGGACCGAAGGTCTGTGTTTTATTTCAGCGGTTAAATGGTGATTTGGTTCAAAGGGAAGCTTGCATGTGCTAGCAAAGGTTGCTAGACTATGGGCATGAATATTGTGATCTCGTGCAGTTTTGGCAAGCTTGAATTCACTGAAGGCATTGAGTAATTTGGTGGCAGCAGCTCTGTAAGATCTCATTCTACTATCATTAGCGACAAAGTTACCTTTTATTTGTTGTATAATCAAGTCATAGTCACCTAGGACGGACACTTTAGTAGCTCCTAGGAGTTTGAGCAACTTGAGGCCTAAGAGAAGAGCTTCATACTCTGCCATGTTGTTTGTACATCTGAAATTGAGTCTATAGGCATGGCCTTGTGCGTGGTTATCATGAGTATTGTAAATCCATACTC
>APFE031376513.1:0-13664 GCA_000404065.3 Pinus taeda
CAATAATAATGCTTTACTATGCCCTTTGAATTCCTTCAAACTAATTTTTCAAACCAAGCTTATGCAAAAATTTAAAAAAACTACACATCTTTTTTCACTTTGTAGGAGCTTGATATTGAATCTGATGTATCTCTATAATTTCAGATCATCCAGTTTTGAAATTACGATCTGCAATATCCCTCTGTGTCCTCTTTCCAATGCCACCAGTCTGATCCAAATTGGATTCTCCAGGGAAACGTTATGCCAAATCTCCCACAGTGACCTGATTATAGACTAGTTCAATAGAGCAAACTTGTACGACATGCCACGAGTCATTGTTTCAACCTTTGGCTCTAAAAAATATATACAAGAAACTACAGTCTGTCCTCTTTCTGTACCTTCTTATGAAATTTCAATCTGATGCTCAGAGAGAAAGTTATGGCGATTTTCCCCAGGTCACCTGTTTGGAATGTAATTCAGGCATCTGCAAAAAGACCAACTTCCTCAGATCATATCTCTGCAAATATAGTGCGAAAAGCTCTGAAATTTGGACCCGAGGTTTAGCGCGATTTTGTCTCAAATGTTTTTTTTTTTTTTAGCTTTTGAAACGTCGCAGAAAAAAAAAGTTATAGCGAAAATGCCACGATGACCTATTTGGAGCAGCAAAACCATAAAATCCAAAGCTTTGATACCAAATGTTATGGAACCAGCTCACAAAAAGATAGAAAAGATAGTTGAACTCCTTATAATTCATCCTCTTCAAGGGGGCAACCTCCTTTATGTCACACAAAAGAACAATTCTTCGATGATTCAAATGAAAAAAATTCCTTTCTATATATAGGAGTCTAAGGAGTCACAGTATAACCCAGCTGACCTAACAATAATAATATAAAGCCACAAAAATAACAATAGAGGGATTCTATGGGGCACAGTAGTAACAATATGGGGACAATAGGGGTACAACAATAAAAATAAGGGATACAACTACAATAGAATGGGGTAATCACTAGTATTATAGGGACCTAACAGAAAATGTTCTTATGAGACAATGTAGATCAAGAGTATTGAATAACCTGCTATCCAAGATTACAAGATTACAATTTTTTTTTCCAATGAATCAATGAGTTACAACAAAACTATATACCTTTAATCACGTGACTCATTTAGAATTCACTTTGTTATATGGTTGTAATGGAATATAAAGTGTACAAGCATAAGTAGCTAGAGATAAACAAGCTGTCCACAGAGCTATGTGAGCAACACCTTGGATTAATAAAATTTTAGATTAGTGAAGCACTATCACACCTTTAATTGTTTTAGTTGATTATAGCACTGTTCATTTATGAAACGAAGTTTAGAAAATGGTAAAAGGATGCAGGCACAAACAACTCAAGAAAATGAGATTTCTATCAGTCGTTTTACCATGCAATGAGATTCTAATGAGAGCAGAGAACCACAGAGGAAAAGGCTGGTATCCAAACCAGAGAAGAAATAAGAAAGGAGGCTCATTCCAATACTAATGCAAATATCAATCTGCGGTCTATAAAATGGCACAATAATGCATGAGAAAACCAATGAGGAACTAATGAATGCACCAAATGAACATGTAATTATTGACTAATTAACATCAAAGTTCAAAACTATGAGTAGAGACACTTACCTGTGATTTTAGTTGAAGTCTGCTAATTGCAACAAGGTTTTGGGGATGACTCTCCACCCACCCGTAGGCTCAATTGCGCGAAGTCTTGCTATAAATGGCCACCCCCGAGCCCTCAATCAATGTACTACTATCAGGGAATCCTTTGTCTTAGAACACTATTCTCCCAAGAGAATGAATGATAGAATCTTTGAATGATGGAATGCCTCTCATCTTCCTCACCATCTATTAAATAGAGCAAACATTGCAAGGAGAACAACATGCACACACTCTATGTGTCTACATGCAACTTTATTGCTTTCTTGTTTTATTTCTTTTGTTTTTACTTTTTTATAGCTTTTACTGATTTTTATCTGCTTTTCTTGTTTTTATTTTCTTTTTATGTATTTAGAGCTTTAGTATTGTTATGTATTATTTTATTATTATTTATTATTTATTATTAAGGGACATTACAGTTGTCATCTTTATCAGGACGTAAATGTTTCTCTAGGCTTCCATTATGCATAAATTGAAATGCTAAACCTTTGAAATTGTGGTTGGAATAGGAGGTTATGATTCTCACTAGATTTTGGTGTTGAACCTTTTGCAAGACACTACATTTGACTTTAAAACTCTTGTCAACTTGGTAATTTTCTAATTGTAGAAATTTCATAGCAACAAGTGTTCCATCACAAAATATTCCTTTATAAACAAATCCAAGACTCCTTGTTCCCAACAAGTTGGTCTCGGAAAATCCATTGGTTGATATGTGAAGATCTTGTTATGAGATCCTTCAATGCTCCAACTTTTGAAAAATGGCTCATGAGAAGTCAAATTTTCCCATATGCATATACCATCTCCAAATGAATCCCAAAAGTAGAAAACATAGTATAAAAGCAATAACTCCACCACTTAGTAGTAATAACTTTTTCCCACATGCAAAATTGTTTCTTGGTGTTGGACATGTAGGTAATTCAAATATTTGTGGTCCATGATTTCTAATGAAGGACACCACAACTGTCTGATTTGCAAAGTGAACTCCTTTTCGAATTTCTCCTATGAGATTGTTGAAAGGCACATTCAAATGCTGAGGCATTCTCAAGTTCTTGAGTGTCACTAGAATTGCAATCAACAAGGAGCTGGAAGATAGATCTAGGCTCATAAGGCTTTGTAAATTTCCAAGTAAATCTGGAATTGATCATTTAAAGGAATTTGTAGATGAATTCAATTATTGTAGTTCACTACATGTTCTAAGTATAGGTGGCATGATCTCAGTTAAACATTTGGTAGAAATGTCTATAGCTTGAGCCATTGCAATTTATGAATCACCATGGGCAAGGAGCATTCTAAGAAATTCCATGACAAATTCAAGTATAGTTGTAGATTAGAAAGTTCAAACATGTCTTGTGGTATGTTTCCAGTGAGCATATCATGAGACAAGTCGAGCAATTCCAAATTCATACAATCTCCTAAGTTGGAAGGAATGCCTCATGCCTCCTTATAACTGGTTATGATGAAGGATAAGTCTTCTTATATGTTAAAGTGGTGCAAGGGAATTATGAATCTTTGTAGAAAGAATGTTTTTGTTGATGTCAAAGAGACCAAGTAGTTGTAATTGTTCAACGTCATTGGGATACTTCATTCTAGTTTATTTTTTCCTAATCCAATCTTTTAATTGTAAAAGATTTCTTAATGATAGAATGATGCCACTTAATAGGTTTCCACTTAAATTTAAAAAGGTTAAGCTATAAAATTGCTTATACACATTCATGACCCTAAAAAATCCATAAACACTTGATTTTTGCAAATTAAACAACTTAAAATTGTGACTTTTAAAAATTTATAAAATTCCTAAAATTCCTTAAAACTATCCTTCTTTAGACAAAATTGATTTAGTAGCGTTCTAATCCATATAAATATTTTTTTAATAAAATAATGATGACGAAATCAACCATTTTAAGAATTTTTTTCTACGATATTTCACATGCATCCCATCCCCGCAAATTTGTGTGGACTTGACTAGCCATTTTCCCTTTTCGTATTTCACGCGGCAAAGACGAAAATAACGATGAAATCGGCCATACTAAGATTTTTCCTTTCGTCTCTCACGCTCATCGTATCACTCTTGTAAATCCCTTTGAAAACGAGTACCAATTTTTTCATTTCGTAATGTTCATATTTCACACGGCAAACATAACAGTGGTAAAGTCAACCATCTTAAGAATAGTAGTGGTTTTTTCGTTTCGTAACGCTCGTATTTCACACGGTAAAAATTAAAATAGTATAGTCAACAAATTTAAGAATTTTTTCACGCAGAACTAGTAGCGATTTTTTCCTTTCGTAATGCTCGTATTTCACAAAGTAAAAATTAAAATAGTAAAGTCAACTATTTTAAGAATTTTTCGTTTGAAAAATGAGTTGTAATTTTTCGGTTTAGTAATGTAAATAATTGATATTTTAATCCATTAGGTGTGAAATATTTGATATTTTAATTGATGAGGTGTAGGCCATTAATCTCCTTTTCTCATTATTTATTAATTTTTATTTGTTTACGAATCCAAAAGAAATTAATTTACACGAGAATTGTTATTAGTCCCTGTCTCCGGCATAGCAGGGACTATAGCGTTCGATACGCTGTTGACTTGCTATTACTCTTCGCGTTGACCGTCAATTTCTACCGGTTAATTGTTGTTTAACCAAAGTTTTATATTATGCAGTTTGTGTGCAAAAAAACTTTAACCAAAGTTTTTTGTTTAACCTCTATTGCCGGCCTCACCTGGCCCGAGGTGCGCTCAACTCAATTTATCCTAAGTTCTCCGTGGTGCCTGTTCTCCCGATGTGCGCTCAACTCAATTTATCCTAAGTTCTCCGTGGTGCCTGTTCTCCGTGTGCGCGCAAAGTTTTTTATCCTAAGTTCTCTTTCGTGCCTGTTCTCCGTTACACTTGTCGTCACTGCTGGCTGCAAGGGTTGTTTACACTTGTCGAGATGCATGCACCTCCATTCCTTCTTATATCAAATCTATTTTGTTTAATGCCATAATAGTAATGCTGATCATGGGTTTTGTTACAGGTTTTGCCTCGGTCCTCTGGCGCTCAAGGAAGCCAAGCACATCCTCTGGCGCTCAAGGAAGCCAAGCACAACCTCGGTGTTCTGTCATGGTTCATCACGGGAATAAACACGGAAAAAGCTGCTAACGTTTAAATGGTTCGGTTAACCGTCGCCCTGCTCCTCTCCTCCTTCACTGGGGTATTCCCTCGTCGACTTCTCACCTCTCAGAGGCAGCTATAGCTCGGAGAACCTATCCACAGGTATGGCGGTGGCTTTTCTGTCTATACTACTCTGGTTTTTGATTTGCTATTTAATGAGTATTTGACATTAACATCTTCAGTCATTTATTTACAGGTTGTAGTTGTTCGACTGAATTGTTTACATTTTTCACAGGCTTGATGCAGCGAGGACTCACCTTTTTCACAGGCTTGATGCAGCAAGGACTCACCTTGGTGGGTAATTCCTCTATGTGTTTCCTGTTCTTGTTTTTCTGTTGACTATACTTGTCAGCCAGATTAAGATTCATGTTTTCTGGTCACCCTGGTAGGTTACCTGTGACTCGGCATGGATTTCGGCAGCATGGATTTCGGCACACTTGCAACATCAAAAGCGAGTTTTGTTCTTCATTCTTTATAAGGTAGGACTATAGTGTTCCTCTCGCAAGATACTCTACAACAACCACTGGGTGGACCTTCCATGTTATAATCATTAACAGGGGAATTGCAAATTACTTTGTTTTCTTTCTTAGGTTATATTACACCCAAAACAGGATCATGTGCTCACAGTTCGGGAAATGCCTGCATACAAGGGTTGCTTGATTATTATAAATTAGTTGGCAGCTATTGTTATGGGACTCAAGGAATTTGTTGACCTATGTATTATAATACCATATTTTAGTTTGACATTATCTTCTAATGTTTGTTGTATGTTTAATAGGTACATACAAGTTGGAAATGCAGTTCTTGTACGAGTTATTAGAGTATTATGCTGTGAACTAGAGCTTGTAATGCAAAAGCAGTGTGGAAATTCCCCAGTGGTCGTACTACGCGAGGAGTTTCCTCAGAGTCTCATGGCTGCTTGCAAATAAAGCCCAATAGTCATAATAGATATTTAAGAGAAGTTGTGAGATTTTGGTAGAAGGCGGAGTTAATGATGTCCATTACATGCTCTAATTTATTCACCCAAATCTAATGTGTTCACCCAGTTCAAGGGCGTGTTTGTTACCAGTTTTTTTTAATTATACTGTTCAACCACTTCTCGACAAAATGCAGACCTTAACGCAATTATTTCAACTTGTGATTTGATTTTCTCTTCTACCTAGTCAAGCAATTTTACTAAATGACAAAAAGTCAACATATTCATGAAGGTTGCATATATCATCATATAGTAAAACAGGTACAAAATATGTTGATCGTGAAGTCAACTTCTTTTGCAGGTTTAGAACTGCTAGAATAAGGGCTATTTAAAAGGAACCCATTGTTATCTCAGATTATGTTTACTAGATAAAACAAATTAAAAGCATTCAAATAAGCATGGTAATAATTTAGGAGGCAGTTGAAATATATATAGGATTTAGTACAAAATACATGGCTTTATTGTTATTGCTAACAAAAGAAGTCTATGCAAAATAAGCAAAATCTTGTAAGTGCCATTTTTGTAAGTGCCTATTTTTATTCAGCTTCAGCTGATTCTTAACTTGTATGCAGGTAAATTGACTCCTATGCACCCTTATATTTACAACTTAATCTTCAATTAAATGTAACTTCATTATATCTGCATGTGATTAAGCAAAATCCAACCAAACAATATCGAATTTGGAATGGTTTGCATTGGTCTTCAATCAACTATAAGCCATGACACAACCTCAAGCGGTAGGTGATAGCATAGCATGATTCTTACCCAAGAATCTGGATATTTCTGCTACAGTTCGGCTAGAGTTTGAAATCTTGGCCTTGAACTTCCACCATTTAGGCTCGCCTATCTTCTTGCAGGCTTGACTCACCTCACAAGGTTCGTTAGCTCCCCATAGTGATGATTCATCCCTATGACCCTTTGATCTGCGCATGCTAGAAACACCTGCACTCGACACCGGCTAGAGGGGGCACGTGGGCTTCATGCAAGCCCCACACACTTACCAACAAGTTTTACCTTGATTGACGCCACATGTTTATGTAGTGTTGTAGGTTCAGGTGGATTGCCAATGTATTTGTCTTTGGTTATGTGCATATTACTGTATAAAGTTATTTCTATTTCTATCTTTATAATTAAATAAAATTAAAAATTCATTTTCATTATCCAATTCCATTTGATTCCATTTGATGAGTAAAATCTGCCGCTATTGATCCCTTGCCGGGCAATTAAAAGCTATTGAGATTTTCCGAGGTAATGGAATTTTTGTTAAGGTGCTCATATTGTATGTGGGTGTAAAAAGTGGCAGTGGAATAACAGCTTGATTTTTTTGTATGATTAGAGGATGAAATTATACCATACGCACCTCCTGCCCAGGGCGATCCCCCTTTTCTGTACACCTTCACGCTCTACGCGCAGTTCAACATCCGAATACCACCGCTGCGTTTGCTAGGGCTTCCTTGTCTTGAGCGTGGCGAGAATAACCGGCTGAACTTCAATTCAGAACACTTTGCAGTTTTAAATAAGCTTGAAGCTACACACAGGGTTCATTTCAGAGTTTGAAGAACAAACTTTGCTGTAAAGACGTTACAATATATAAAATTACTCTTCATGTACTGTGAACATTACCTCTTCTGTGTACTGTGAACATTATCTCTTCTGTGATTATATACGATTAAAATTTTCTTTCCAACAACAGAAAGACATGTCCTACATATCATTTTACTTTATACACAAAATATACTTGTTCGTAAGAAAAATAAACATTTACTATTAACCAAAGTATAACCAGCCTGGAATTTGCGCCCCCGGGCAGTGACTACCGCTACGGCAATAGCTCCCTTGTTCAAAAAGTAATTGAATTTTTGTTTTACATTTATCAACTCACTTTTTAACTTAATTGAATAAATGAGGTTTCGAGGTAACTTCAAATCTTGCGAGAGTTAATCGCCTCAAATGCGGCGCGGAATTAATGAACGGCGAATGTTTTGGAGAATTAATCGGCCGCAAATAAATTAAATGTTCGGCGTGCAAATAACGTCAGGGTAGCTCGCTTTCTCTAATAACTTTAGAGTTTGTCAAAAGTAAACATGGCATTGGAAAATTGAAATTCTGAAATATAAAGTGCTTATCATGCCGCTGAAGGTTTATAGTATCCTAACGTTTTTTTACGCCAGAAAGTTTATAGTATTTTGACGTTTTCTAATGACCACATATTTTTGTCCAATATTATTTTTTCTCTCACATCTATCATCTCTCTCCTAACTTGTCTAAATGACGTTTCCATGTAACTTCAAATGTTGGTAGACTAGTTCATCGCCTCAAATCTCGCGAAGATTAGTGAACGGAAAATCTTTTGGAGAATTAATCGGCGGAAAATGTTTGTCAGCATTAGGAACAAGTTTTCGGACACGACCCCTCTACCTAGAATTTTCGAATATTAAGTTCCAAAGTGTTTTAATTTTAATTTTACAGTATTAAATTTCTCAGTTTATTTTTAGGTATTAAATTTCTAAGTTTATTTTTAACAAGCCAACTTTCTTAATTTTCGAATATTATATTTCAAAGTTAAAATTCAAAATTTAAAAGCTGTTGAATTTTGTAATATTAAAGAGCAAAGTTATTTAATTTTGGAATATTAAATTTCAAAATTTTTATTTTTTTAACATGGTATAAATATTAGCATAATCATTTATGAAAGATGGAAAATGACGTAGATTGGTATATATAGATTATATTTACTAATGTAGTTGTGTTAGTTGATGATAATATATATGGGGAAGATTAGTAAACCATTGTTAATTATGGCTAAATATGTTCAAGTTATAATTAAAGAGAGTTTTTATTGTCAATATAGAGTTAACTATGAATAATCACCATTATGCACAATTGATTATGGTTCACTATGATTATTATTGACTATGATTTTTCATGTTTGATTATGGGTGACCATGGTTATTCATATTAGATCATGGTTGACCATGATTGCCCATGATTGACTATGGTAGGGTATGTTAACCATAGTTGATGATGTTGACCAAGGATGAACATGGTCTAACCAATTTGAACATGGTTGACCAGAGGTTTCTATCATAAACTATTGTCATCCATATTGACAATGGTGCCCATGTTGACCATGTTTGACCATAGTGACCTTAATGTTAATGTTAGATCAGATACTCCACCTACCTTTGCCTTGATGATGTACCGTAGTGGAGGGTTTGAAGCGTTGGCTCCAAGAAAATATTCAATGTTATCTCTCCAAAAAAATTCTCTTCTAAACATTATGGATCACAGAAGTCTAAACTTAGAAACATAGTGACCTTAGTTGAGTACGTTGGACCATTCTAACGATGGTTGACCATGGTTTGCCATGTTGAGCATGGGTTGACTATGGTTTTCCAAGGTTAACTATGGTGAACCAAACATGACCATGTTTGGTCATGGTTGATCATCGTTGCCCATTGTTAATGATGCCTAATGATGGTTAATTAAAGTTGATGTTTGACCATGGTTGACTATGGTTGGTCAACCATCATGAACAGAGTCAACTATGGTTGATGATGGTTGAGCATGTTAACTAGAGTTATCCATATGCCATCATACCTCACAACCATAATTAACTATAGTAAACCATGATGACCACATTGACTATGGTTGACAATGATTGACTATGGTTAACAATGATTAACTATAGTTAGTATGGTTAATGATAAATGACCATGATTACTCATGGTTGACTAAGGTCAATAATCACTGACCATTGTTGACTGATGTTGACTATGGTTAATCAAATATGACCATGTTTGCTCATGGTCCACTAATGTTGACCATGATTGCCCATGGCTGGCCAAGATTGACATGAATGAGTATGACTAACTATGATAAACATTAGTCAACCATACTTTGTTTTTTATTTATCACATTACAATATTGAATATTAAATCAACCTTAAATCTTATTGAATATAAATATTAAAATATTAAATCCTATGCACAAACGTTAATATTAACATTATTACTAAACCTTATTAATATTAATATTAATATTAATGTCATTACAATTAATATAACAACTCAATACTCATAATAATATTATTAATAATTAGTCAATAATATATCAATTTTAATATTAATATTATTAATAATATATACAACCTTATTAATATTAATATTATTTTGATCTTTGCAATACTCACATTGAAGTTTTTTTGGGCCACATTTCCGACCATCAAGTGTGGCCCATCCTAAGGACAAATATTTGAAATATGATTGATAACATAGAGAGAAACATGGTAGAAATGCGGGGAAAAAGAGACTTTAGGCATAATAATCAAACGTCCCACTAATTAATGAGATTAAAAATAAATCAAAAGGTCATGAATGCTAAAAAAATATATATAGATAATTAATTATTAAATAATAAAATAACAAACTAAGACCAAATAATTAATAATTTAAAACAAAATTAATATGAAAAGGAAGAATAAAATATAAAAAGGGAAAAGACCCACACTCGATGGCTCAAGCTCGAAACATCTGAAAAACTTCAATGTAAGAATTCTAGAAAAACAAGATCTAGATTTCTCTTCTCACCAAATCCTTCAGTCTCAAATTAATAATATTATTAACATTTTAAAACTTCTATTATGATTGATTAAGTTGACCATGGTTAACTAAGATTGACAATGTTTGACTTTAGTAACTCATAGTCGACTATAGCTTATATAGCTTGAGTGGGCCTAATGGTTAAGAGCATGTGTTTCCTCCTAAGAGGTCACAGGTTCAAAGCCAAAGGGGGGTAGAGTATGTATGCCTTCCGACTTAGCACTCAAATCGCTGTGCGGGGGAGGTGGGTCCCTTGTCCCACAAACAAGGGGGTATCATACGCCAATTTGGTTTCTGGCTTGGCTGTGACCCTAAAAATGGATATTCCCTTGTCCCACAAACAAGGGGGTCTCATACGCCAATTTGATTTCTGGCTTGGCTGTGACCCTAAAAATGGATATTATTATTATTATTATGACTTTAGTAAATCATAGTTTACTATTCTTTAATATGATAAAGTTAACTAAAATTAGCTATAAATTGATAAATTTTATAGGCATAGTGTAACTTATAGACATTATTTTTTTGGTTAATTTAAACTAAAATCCCACATAGATTTTTAAAAAGTTGAATTTAGGTTGTCTCATCTGTAGAATTTGAGTGCTTTAAAGACTTTCCATGGTGTTCAATCCATTTATACATTCAAAAATATATTTTAAATAACACACAAATTACATTCTTTCTTGAAATTATTTTATACGCAGATTTCCAATAAAAAATAATAAAATAAATATATTTTCATCTATAAAATAAATAACATAAATATATATAATAATATATTTATTAAATAATTAGAATTAAGATATAATATATATATATATAGATATATACTATATGCAACTCAAGATAATGAGTTTAAATATTTCTAAAAATATATTTAAAATATATTTAATATGTGTAAAAAACGTGTTTAAATATTATTAAGTGCAATTGGTTACAAAAGGAGATAACCCTCTCAAAGTGGTGAAGAAGGTTTCCTCCTCTCTTATTGTATATATGTGTTACATTTAATTGGTAATAGCTATATGATTTTGGATATTATATTCGTTATATATTTGTTATATTTAATTGTTGTATAGCTATATGTTTTTCGATATTATATTCGTTTTTCTAGTATTAGAATGTCAAGTAGAAATAGTGTAGTTCATACGAGTGGTATAATTTATTGATAAGTTTTCAAGTTTTTTTTTTAATTAGGTAATGTATGGGAATTTTAATTAGTCTTTATTTCGTGAGGGATTATAATATTGATTTTGCTATTAAATTACATTGATTTTTTTATTATTTTAGAGTTTTGCAATTTTAATAAACAGAAAATGTTGAATATTCTTATTTTTTTGTCAATTTAAAATTAATTTCCTAATTTTATGGAAGTACTATTACTAATTTTCAATTGGTTGAGCGAGCTTTGATGAACATAATTTTTTTAGTGGAGGGTGTTTTATTTTCGATATTTAACAGTGTTTGTCAATTCATTTTAAAATAATAAGAAAAGGCTAAATTTGTGAGTGGTCATTTCATGTGAGTGCTTTGACACTAACAATGAAACTCACATTATTATACTACTTCTATGCCCAATGATTTCATAACTAGAGTTGCAGGTCATTTACGTAGGTGGGGGCTGAACAAATCTCCATAAAGTTGATACATTATGCAAAGTGTGAAGCAAGAAGAAGCTTTCACCTAGCAAATTGAGAACCATAATTATAACAATTTGTTTCATTGTCCCGAGCTTTCAATGAAAGACTTTATTATGCAGAGGAAGCTTCCTCCCCACAATGAAAATTTTCATTAAAAAACTATAAACCTAAAAATCATATATATAATTTAAATTAGTTTAACTTTATAAAAAAAAATCTTCTAGACAAAATCACATAAAGATTTTTATGTTTAACGCTTTTAGAACCACTTATTGTAGTTCATCATGAGGACAAAGATGGATAACTGAAGCAGAGAACTAATAAATAGTAGAGATGCAACGACTAGTTCCCAACAATAGCTAAATCATTATTATTATTATTATTTAGAGTAATGTTAGAATGAACAAAATAAAGTCAAAAATAAAAATAAAAATCTTCAAAAGGAAAAAATTAAAATGGAAATTAGAAAATAATAAAAGAAAATAACACAAATCAAAGAATAATACAAAAGAGGGAAGATATTTATTTATTTATCTAATATTTAATCAAAAGGGACCATAGAAATAATAAAGTTAAAAGTAAAAGCCTTAAAAATAAAGAATCCAAATGAAAATAAAATGGAAATTAGAAGACAATAAATAAATTTGCAAAATTCAAAGGTTAATATATAAGACTTGAGAATTAGAGAGATTGGAAAAATATCATCACATCAAATCAAAATAAAATAAGAATCATAATTATTATTATTATCCAAATTTAAGGTCATGGCCAAGCCATACACCAAATTGGTGTATGAGGCCCCCTTGTTTGTGGGACAAGGGACCCACCTCCACGGAGCAATTTCACTGCTAAGTCTACGAAGGCATACATACTCTACCCCCTCCTGTTTTGAACGTGTAACCTCTTAGGAGGAAACACATGCTCTTAATACTATAGAGATGAAATAATAATAAATAAAATAAGTTAATAAAAATGGCTAAAAAGAAATAATAAATTATTAAGAGAACTAGATTTATATAAGAACTAACCATTATTAAAAAAAAATAAAAAATAAAATCTAGGAATAAAGAGAGGGGATCCAACAATGACTTATCTTCCAACCATCATCTCTATTAAGCGTATTAGACCTTTTTTCAATCTCAATGACCTCCCTGAACTTACGGTGATGGAAGTGATCAAACTTGGTGATGACCTGGGAGTCCTCAATATTAATGTGGTACTTCGTCTTCTTTGTGTGCTCTGCCAAAGCAGATGAGTGAGTCTTACAGTGTTTTAAACAAACAACACACTACAACAAATCCTGTGATTAGCATCCTTTTTTACTTCTTTTTTTGCATCTAGAGCCCATTTTTGGTGCTATTTGCATCCATTTATCAAATATGGTGCAAAACTTGACACCAAATTTGCATCGAGTTTTGCACCACATCTTACACCAAGTTTAGCACCAGGTATTGCAATAGGTTTTGCACCACATTTTGCACCAAATTTTATGCCAAGTTTTGTGTCATCCTTTGCACCAAGTTTTGTTCCAGGTTTTGCATCAAGTTTGGCACCTAATTTTGTTTGACATACTTTTGCATCCTCATTTGCATCCAATTTTTGCACCTACACTTGCATCAACTTTT
>APFE031376513.1:19303-53820 GCA_000404065.3 Pinus taeda
GAGGTAACTTCAAATCTTGCGAGAGTTAATCGCCTCAAATGCGGCGGAGAATTAATGGACGGCGAATGTTTTGGAGAATTAATCGGCCGCAAATAAATTAAATGTTCGGCGTGCAAATAACGTTAGGGTAGCTCGCTTTCTCTAATAACTTTAGAGTTTGTCAAAAGTAAACATGGCATTGGAAAATTGAAATTCTGAATATAAATTGCTTATCATGCCGCTGAAGGTTTATAGTATCTTAACGTTTTCTTACGCCAGAAAGTTTATAGTATTTTGACGTTTTCTAATGACCACATATTATTTTTTCTGTCACATCTATCATCTCTCTCCTAACTTGTCTAAATGACGTTTCCATGTAACTTCAAATGTTGGTAGACTAGTTCATCGCCTCAAATCTCGCGAAGATTAGTGAACGGAAAATCTTTTGGAGAATTAATCGGCGGAAAATATTTGTCAGCATTAGGAACAAGTTTTTCCGACACTAACCCCTCTACCTAGAATTTTCGAATATTAAGTTCCAAAGTGTCTTAATTTTATACAGTATTAAATTTCTCAGTTTATTTTTAAGCATTAAATTTCTAAGTTTATTTTTAACAAGCCAACTCTCTTAATTTTCGGATGATATATTTCAAAGTTAAAATCCAAAATTTAAAAGTGGTTGAATTTTGTAATGTTAAAGAACAAAGTTATTTAATTTTAGAATATTAAATTTCAAAGTTTTTATTTTTTTTAACATTTTGATTATATGTATAAATATTAGCATAATCATTTATGAAAGATGGAAAATGACGTAGATTGGTATATATAGATTATATTTACTAATGTAGTTGTGTTAGTTGATGATAATATATATGGGGAGGATTAGTAAACCATTGTTAATTATGGTTAAATATGTTCAAGTTATAATTAAGGAGAGTTTTTATTGTCAATATAGAGTTAACTATGAATAATCACCATTATACACAATTGATTATAGTTCACTATGATTATCATTGACTATGATTTTTCATGTTTGATTATGGGTGACCATGGTTGTTCATATTTGATCATGGTTGACCATGGTTGCCCATGATTGACTATGGTAGGGTATGTTAACCATAGTTGATGATGTTGACCAAGGATGAACATGGGTTGACCCATTTGAGCATGGTTGACCAGAGTTTTCTATCATAAACTATTGTCATCCATATTGACAATGGTGCCCATGTTGACCATGTTCGACCATAGTGACCTTAACATTAATGTTAGATCAGATACTCCACCTACCTTTGCCTTGATGATGAACCATAGTGGAGGGTTTGAAAGGTTGGCTCCAAGAAAATATTTGATGTAATCTCTCCAAAAAAATTCTCTTCTAAACATTATGGATCACAGAAGTCTAAACTTAGAAACATAGTGACCTTAGTTGAGTATGTTGGACCATTCTAACAATGGTTGACCATGGTTTGCCATGTTGAGCATGGGTTGACTATGGTTTTCCAAGGTTAACTATGGTGAACCAAACATGACCATGTTTGGTCATGGTTGATCATCGTTGCCCATTGTTAATGATGCCTAATGATGGTTAATTAAAGTTGATGTTTGACCATGGTTGACTATGGTCGGTCAACCATCGTGAACAGAGTCAACTATGGTTGATGATGGTTGAGCATGTTAACCAGAGTTATCCATATGCCACCATACCTCACAACCATAATTAACTATAGTAAACCATGATGACCACATTGACTATGGTTGACAATGATTGACTATGGTTAACCATGATTAACTATAGTTAGTATGGTTAATGATAAATGACCATGATTACTCATGGTTGACTAAGGTCAATAATGGCTGACCATTGTTGACTAATGTTGACTATGGTTGATCAAATATGACCATGTTTACTCATGGTCCACTAATGTTGACCATGATTGCCATGGCTGACCAAGATTGACATGAATGAGCATGACTAACTATGATAAACATTAGTCAACCATACTTTGTTTTTTATTTATCACATTACAATATTGAATATTAAATCAACCTTAAATCTTATTGAATATAAATATTAAAATATTAAATCCTATGCACAAACCTTAATATTAACATTATTACTAAACCTTATTAATATTAATATTAATGTCATTACAATTAATATAACAACTCAATACTCATAATAATATTATTAATAATATAGTCAATAATAATAATAATATATTCATTTTAATTAGTATATACAACCTTCTTAATATTAATATTATTTTGATCTTTGCAATACTCACATTGAAGTTTTTTTGGGCTACATTTCCGACCATCAAGTGTGGCCCATCTTAAGGACAAATATTTGAAATATGATTGATAACATAGAGAGAAACATGGTAGAAATGCAGGGAAAAAGAGACTTTAGGTAATTTGAAAGCCAGAAGGTCATAATAATCAAACGTGCCAATAATTAATGAGATTAAAAAATAAATCAAAAGGTCATGAATGCTAAAAAATATATAGATAATTAATTATTAAATAATAAAAAATAACAAACTAAGACCACATAATAATAATTTAAAACAAAATTAATATGAAAAGGAAGAATAAAATATAAAAAGGGAAAAGACCCACACTCGATGGCTCAAGCTCGAAACATCTGAAAAACTTCAATGTAAGAATTCTAGAAAAACAAGATCTAGATTTCTCTTCTCACCAAATCCTTCAGTCTCAAATTAATAATATTATTAACATTTTAAAACTTCTATTATGATTGATTAAGTTGACCATGGTTAACTAAGATTGACAATGTTTGACTTTAGTAACTCATAGTCGACTATAGCTTATATAGCTTGAGTGGGCCTAATGGTTAAGAGCATGTGTTTCCTCCTAAGAGGTCACAGGTTCAAAGCCAAAGGGGGGTAGAGTATGTATGCCTTCCGACTTAGCACTCAAATCGCTGTGCGGGGGAGGTGGGTCCCTTGTCCCACAAACAAGGGGGTATCATACGCCAATTTGGTTTCTGGCTTGGCTGTGACCCTAAAAATGGATATTCCCTTGTCCCACAAACAAGGGGGTCTCATACGCCAATTTGATTTCTGGCTTGGCTGTGACCCTAAAAATGGATATTATTATTATTATTATGACTTTAGTAAATCATAGTTTACTATTCTTTAATATGATAAAGTTAACTAAAATTAGCTATAAATTGATAAATTTTATAGGCATAGTGTAACTTATAGACATTATTTTTTTGGTTAATTTAAACTAAAATCCCACATAGATTTTTAAAAAGTTGAATTTAGGTTGTCTCATCTGTAGAATTTGAGTGCTTTAAAGACTTTCCATGGTGTTCAATCCATTTATACATTCAAAAATATATTTTAATAACAAAAATTACATTCTTTTTTGAATATTTTACCCAGATTCCAATAACAAAATAATAAAAAATATTTTCTCTATAAAATAATAACATAATATTATATAATAGATTTTAATTAATATTAGAATTAAGATAGAATATATATTATTATATATATATTTAGATCAAGAAATGAGTTAAATAATTTCTAAAGATATATTTTAAACATTATATTATATGGTACTAACGTGTAATATTTATTAAGTGCAATTGGTTACAAAAGGAGATAACCCTCTCAAAGTGGTGAAGAAGGTTTCCTCCTCTCTTATTGTATATATGTGTTACATTTAATTGGTAATAGCTATATGATTTTGGATATTATATTCGTTATATATTTGTTATATTTAATTGTTGTATAGCTATATGTTTTTCGATATTATATTCGTTTTTCTAGTATTAGAATGTCAAGTAGAAATAGTGTAGTTCATACGAGTGGTATAATTTATTGATAAGTTTTCAAGTTTTTTTTTTAATTAGGTAATGTATGGGAATTTTAATTAGTCTTTATTTCGTGAGGGATTATAATATTGATTTTGCTATTAAATTACATTGATTTTTTTATTATTTTAGAGTTTTGCAATTTTAATAAACAGAAAATGTTGAATATTCTTATTTTTTTGTCAATTTAAAATTAATTTCCTAATTTTATGGAAGTACTATTACTAATTTTCAATTGGTTGAGCGAGCTTTGATGAACATAATTTTTTTAGTGGAGGGTGTTTTATTTTCGATATTTAACAGTGTTTGTCAATTCATTTTAAAATAATAAGAAAAGGCTAAATTTGTGAGTGGTCATTTCATGTGAGTGCTTTGACACTAACAATGAAACTCACATTATTATACTACTTCTATGCCCAATGATTTCATAACTAGAGTTGCAGGTCATTTACGTAGGTGGGGGCTGAACAAATCTCCATAAAGTTGATACATTATGCAAAGTGTGAAGCAAGAAGAAGCTTTCACCTAGCAAATTGAGAACCATAATTATAACAATTTGTTTCATTGTCCCGAGCTTTCAATGAAAGACTTTATTATGCAGAGGAAGCTTCCTCCCCACAATGAAAATTTTCATTAAAAAACTATAAACCTAAAAATCATATATATAATTTAAATTAGTTTAACTTTATAAAAAAAAATCTTCTAGACGAAATCACATAAAGATTTTTATGTTAACGCTTTTAGAACCACTTATTGTAGTTCATCATGAGGACAAACATGGATAACGGAAGCAAAGAACTAATAAATAGTAGAGATGCAACGGCTAGTTCCCAACAATAGCTAAACTATTATTATTATTATTATTATTTAGAGTAAGGTTAGAATGAACAAAATAAAGTCAAAAATAAAAATAAAAATCTTCAAAAGGGAAAAAATTAAAATGGAAATTAGAAAATAATAAAAGAAAATAACATAAATCAAAGAATAAAACAAAAGAGGGAAGATATTTATTTATTTATCTAATATTTAATCAAAAGGGACCATAGAAATAATAAAGTTAAAAGTAAAAGCCTTAAAAATAAAGAATCCAAATGAAAATAAAATGGAAATTAGAAGACAATAAAATAAATTTGCAAAAGTCAAAGGTTAATATATAAGACTTGAGAATTAAAGAGATTGGAAAAATATCATCACATCAAATCAAAATACAATAAGAATCATAATTATTATTATTATCCAAATTTAAGGTCACGGCCAAGCCATACACCAAATTGGTGTATGAGACCCCCTTGTTTGTGGGACAAGGGACCCACCTCCACGCAGCAATTTGACTGCTAAGTCTATGAAGGCATACATACTCTACCCCCTCCTGTTTTGAACGTGTAACCTCTTAGGAGGAAACACATGCTCTTAATACTATAGAGATGAAATGATAACAAATAAAATAAGTTAATAAAAATGGCTAAAAAGAAATAATAAATTATTAAGAGAACTAGATTTATATAAGAACTAACCATTATTAAAAAAAAAAATAAAAAAAAATCTAGGAATAAAGAGAGGGGATCCAACAACGACTTATCTTCCAACCATCATCTCTATTAAGCGTATTAGACATTTTTTCAATCTCAATGGCCTCCCTGAACTTACAGTGATGGAAGTGATCAATCTTGGTGATGACCTGGGAGTCCTCAATATTAATGTGGTACTTGGTCTTCTTTGTGTGCTCTTCCAAAGCAGATGAGTGAGTCCTACAGTGTTTTAAACCAACAACATGTTCCTTAATCCGTTGATTAATAGAATGATCCGTTTCTCCAATGTAGGTAGTCCTACAAGAAGAAGGTATAAAATTAATACTTTTCATGTCTTTGGGATTCATAGGGTATTTGACTGATCTTAGGGAACTGCGATCGTGTTCAGGAGTCTGAAGGTGGAAGAAACAACGCACTTCTTAAGAACCCAAGAAATATTATCACTAGTTCCTTGTATAAATGGAAGCTGAACATTGGAAGCCTAATCCCTAGGTTATTTCTTAATCTTCGAACCTTTTCTTTCCTTTTGAAAAGCTTTGAAACCTTGGGATATGTTATAACCATTCATTTCAAAAACACTAAGAATATGGGTTTTCGCACCCTTCATGTGATCCTCATCACAAACTCGTGAGGTACGAGTAGCTAGATTGTTTAGAACACCTACATTTTGAGTAGGATAATTATGGGAGTCAACATGAAGATATTATTCAATGTGCATTTTCTTACAAAAAACTTGGTGAGAAAAGGAATCATCGTATTTCTTAGAGATCATAACATCAAGGAAGGGAAGGCTACCATTAACCTCATATTCCATAGTGAATTTTATGGATATTGATTTCTTGTGAAGACGCTAAAGAAACAAATCTGACTTGTCACGACCATGAGGCCATAAGATGAAGGTATCATCAACAAATCGTTTGCAAAGCTTAAGCTGAAATTGAGCTGAGGTTGAAGCCTTAGACTGAAATTCCTCAATGAACGGGTTAGAAATGACAACGGAAAGTGGAGAACCCATAGAAATGCCACACATATATTCATAGAAATCACCTTCAAAGCTAAAAAAGGTAGAGGTCAAACAAACTTCGACAAGCTTGGTTGTATCAGGATCAATGATACCATTGATAACCTCAACAACCTCCTTGATAGGGATATTGGTGTACAGAGAAACCACATCAAAACTAACTATAATGTCATTAGGCTCAAAATTTAAACCCTTTAACTCATTAACAAAAGAATAGGAGTCGTTAACAAAATAATATGTACCACCAACCAAGGGCTTGAGCTCACGAGATAAATATTCAGCTAGAAGGTAAGTAGGCCCACTGATTATCAAATTTATTTGATAATAAATTTTATCAATTGATAAAAATAATTAATATTATTATTAAATAAAATTCAGTGCCATTTATGAATGCATGTAGAGAAGCCAAAGTTGCAGGGATAAATGTTTCATTGTGCATAGCTTATAATGAAAGATTTCATTGTGTAGAGGAAGCATCCTTTGCCCAATGAAATCTTTGCACAAGGAAAGATCTACTTAAAACACTATATAACTAAAGTTCATAAATATAAATTAAATTAATTTAACTTTATACGAAATCAATTTTTTTTAATAATATTTTTTTTCAAAGAAATGACTAGTAGATTATGTTAATAAAAAGGAGGATCATGACCAAGCCATTATATTTTCAAGAAGCTGGAAAGTGAGAAAACCTTTAATATTCGGGTTAGAACACATAGGAAAAAACCATCACCTAGAATGAAATCTACTTTCTACTTAATGATTTAGTCCATTCAATGTATAACTTTTCCAAAAAACCCCTAAAATCTAGATGAATTTGCAATAAATTCCTATTTTAAGTTTTCTTGAAATGCAGTTTCACCTTCCTTGGAGAATATTTAAAATTTATTTTTACTTGAGTCTAAGACCCATTTACCTATAAATTGATTGTTCCATCAAGGATTAAGGATACTTCGTCATTGGAATGCACGTTACATTCCCGAATAAGAAGACAATTTTCGATTATCGATAGGAAGGGGCATGAACCCCGCTGTATTTATTACTATTTTCCCTCTGTCTATATTACAATGCTACCACATTCGAATGCATCTTTTTTGTGGGACTTCTACAATAGCAAGTGATTTTTATTTTATTTTTCACTTTAATCGAATCTGCCTTGGAGATGTTAGCCTTTGCAAGAGTTTCTGGTGAGGTGGATTGAGACTGAGAGATTATGAAAATTTTAAATCCTTCTTTGAACCACCCTCATTGCTAGAAGCAGAGGGATGAGACTCTGAGTATATTGAGTAATGATAAAATGTTTCACCTACCCACCATTTAGGCGTACAAGTAGAAAACTCAGCCTTCAGTTTCCTTGAATTTGGATAGTTTTTGAGGGAATAACTTGTCTCATAGCAGGATCTACAGTGGAACTAGGAGACATTCTCATAGTCCAGAGATTGAACCTCGGAAAAATTAGGACTAGTAAGCTAAATATCAATGGGGAAACCCCTACTAAATTCCATGTCCACACATATATGAGCATGTGTGGGCTTTAGATAGAGTCTAGTGTCTTCATTGTGGAAATAAAAGTTTCCTATGGCATTACCAATTGAGGTTAATGAAGAAAGATTCCATAAATGTAGAGGGTGATTAGGGAGCCTTACCCAAATAGGATTAGATGAGATTAACTATAAAAGTGGGTCAAAGTAGGGGAACCAAGGCCACATAGAAAGGTTGATATAGCCCCAAAATCAAGAACCAACAACAAGAATCCACTCTCTGTTTCCAACTTTAATGAAAAAAATGATGAAAAAGACCCTGGCTAGGTGGTAGATGTCTAAATCATTTGAAATGAGGGGTTTACAATACTCATCGATCCAAGAATGGAGCTCAATGAAATTTTTCCACAACCCAATGAAGCTGCAAATCAAGCCGATTTTGGAGAAAAATTATGCCTCATTGATAACCTCTTCTGCTAAGGAAATTTCCATTGTAGGAGGTTCACTAACAAGAATCAAATTAATAGTGGAAGGGAAGTAGTTAGTAGTCACTTTGATGATATCACGAAATGATTCCAAGTGATCTTGGCGACCCAAGGAAAATTTTAAGGATGGAAATTTATTTTAAATTTTAGAAACATTGGCGAATCTAACTAGTCCATAATATGCAATCTGTAAAATGGTTGGCAATATTTTTGTAAAAATATTCAAATTTATAATTTTTGGTGATTTTTAAGGTAAAACTATTTTGTACTATAAAATTTGGGCGAATACTGTTTAGAAAAAAAGGAAATTAGCAAATCCTTTTTTTTGAAAAAGCATGGAAAATTAGCCCACTTGCGAATATTAGCCCCTAAAATTTTCCCTTTCTTGGCCACTTCCCAAAGGAGAGGTGACTCCAAATTCACTAGCATCAAAGGAGGCTATCAAAGGAGCCAATACCAAATATGCAGAGGGGTTCAAACCAATGATAATAGAAGGAGAAACCTTTGAGGGAGAATGAACTTCATTGCTAGGAACTACACCAAAGGCCATATACTTCAAATTGATCATTGAAGACAATGAAGCAGGCGAACAAGTAGGAGATGTTTCTCCCATATTGAAATAATCTGCCATAAAACTAGATGGAGGCAATACTAGGTCGAAAGTCGAACACCATGAGCTAAAAAATGAGCTTAAGGGATGTGGTGAAGTAAAATTACAAGTGTGGACACAAACAATTCCTCTAGCCTGATAGCGGGTCTAGCCACAAACAAGACATTCTATCGAATATTTCCTTAGGTTAGAACCAATTAACAGGGCTTACCTCTTAGTATGATTATCCCGTTTGGTGATGACCTTGCTTGCGTGCTCCAACTATCTCCCGTTTCCTTCTTCGAACACCTGAAACAAGTAAACAACAACAAACAACAATCATGATAATAGAAAAATCATAATACAACCTACTTAACAAGTCAGGAAGTATTAAGCCATAAACATGTGAGATGAAAATTTATGTAGGAAATCAATCGAGAGTTGCATATATATTAAATCAAGAAAAGATTACAACCGTTGTCTTGACGTTGCTGTTCTCCTTCGACAAATCCGGGTTCCCACGCATTTCCATTAGCATTCCGCGATGGCCTCAACAATGGTAGCTTTAAGGCTCTTTCCTTAGTCTTCACACTACACCAAATTCACACTTCTCCCTCACACACAACTAGAGAGCTACAACTATGGATAACTTGCTAATTACTCCAAACTTAATTAGCACTAGCACACCAACATTAACACTAGCTTGTGCTTGGGAAAAAGGGAGGTTTATATAGCATGAATGGATGGGAGATGGTTCCTCTTCTCATGGGAGAAGGTCTTATCTCTTGAGGTAGTTCCATCCTAATAGGGGGAAGGAGCCCAAACTGACATCCTCGACTCCATCTAGCCCAACCATTTACCAGATTTCCGTTACAAAGCTTATAGAGCTGGAAGCTTTGGATCCTTATTTAAGAAACCTTCCAAAAGAGGATCGACGAGACTGGAACAAGATTTAGACACTTCGGTCGGTACTAGGGACAGTGTTAATCCCTGCATATCAGTGTGAGGAGGACACTGGTCATTAGCGCCGATCTTGTAAATTGGGGAAAACAAAAGATTTTTGGGAAATGATGCAAAAGGGAATTATTCTGCTCATGAAGAGGGACACAATGGGAGTTTCTTCATAAAGGGGAAGCATGTATGGTTCGCTGTAGATGTCCTCTAGGATCATGGAACGGAGAGTACAGGGACAGTGACAAAATTTTGTGTAACATATGCCCCCTAAAGCGTGAAGGCCGAACTAGAGTGGGGTGAAATGCTTTATGAATCAGTGTAGGGAACTAGAGTTTGTCGTCAGAAAAACTGCAAGAAAGTATAGATACATATACATAACTGAAAACTCCATCAAATGATACATGAATCATGGTATGGATGCAACCATCCAGAGAAAGATCATGCAAATGGATCTAGGTATGGGCATAGCCATCCGATAAAGAGGATCATATCAAAACCAAGGTATGATCGCAACCATCCAATAATGAGAAGGATCACATATGACAACTCATGGTATTGTCATAGCCACCCATCTGAAAGATACATGTATACCAACATGATCATGTCACATTACCTTGCAACCTGGAATTTTGTAATGTGATCCCAGGGTCTTGTGCTCTAACACGACCCGATCAAAGTACAAATTCTAACATGTGAATAGATGCGTTGACGTCGAACATGCTAGAAAATCTCTTGATTACCAACCGATGATGTAAATTGTTAACAAGTGCAAGAGAAACCACCAATAATAACAATGGTCCTCAAGGTACTATCAACACAATTCCCGGAATGTGAATAAATGAACTGTAGTCGAACACCCGTGAAATCACTCGATCGAAAGCCAATGATGTGAACTTGTCGTCAAGCGCGAAGAACATGCCATTAGGGCATGCAAGCTCTAAGGTACTGGAAGGGAGTCTCTCAGACAACTTCTTGGATAATGAGCTGAAGTCGACAGGAAGTGACCGTGTCAAAGGAGGGCCATAATGTATCCCACATCATCGACACGAGACAAAGGGATGCAAAATGATTTTAGATGATACAGAGAGTTAGGGGTAAGTGTAACTATAAAAGGAAAACTCTTGAACATATCGGCGACACGACTAGAAGTTTGGCTGCTTTTGGATCCATAGGATTGGTGGTCATGATGACATGTCAGAGATCAAATGGAAAGAAAAAATAAACGGCCCAACCTAGGAAGGTCAATGATAAAAAGGAGGATATCCCAAACCGACACAAAGTAGAAAGTGTCATATTCAAGAGTGAGCTGTCGACACAACTGATTGGATTTCCAAATTTTCCCCCACCATTTCTGGAAGGCACCCTAATTATTTTTAAATCACAAGCTTGAAGGGGATAGAATATGCTTGCACTGTAAGTTCATCCTTCGGATGAATCTGACCTAGTAGGTTTAATGATCCCTAGGAAGGAGAAACTCATGTTCGTCATGGTGATGAATCTGATGTCGTTTAATATTTTAACGAGTCTGACAAAGGTGCAACTTGGTATCCTTTTCATGTTTAGATAGTTTGAAAAAGACACGGAAAAGAAAACTCCACATGGTCCATTTTCGTACATTTATGTCTCTCGAGCCTGAAAAGGTAGAAAAAGATACTTAAGAGAACCGCTTGACCATTTCAGTCAAGGAGTACCTTTTTCATTAATAGTGCATCCCAGCCCGAAAAAGGGGTAAATGTATACTGGGTGCACAACGTTTCGCATCCACTATTGAGTTTGAAATGACAAGGGCTTGACTATCTTTTTGTGTTTAAAGAGTTAGAAAAGAGCTTGAAAGAGGACCCCCCATTTTATTCTCTTTTATGAGTCAAAAGGGAAAAATACTCGGCAATGTTTTCATTCAAGTTTTACAAGTCGAGAAAAGAGATGAAACGTGACTTGACACCATCTTCAAACATCCATCACCTGTTGCTATGCAAAAAGGGTAAAGTGCATTGTCCAATTCTTAAGGAAAAATAGGTCAAAAATACTTAAAAACCATAATATTTCATGAAAAACTGAATAAAAGGAGAGAAAAGTAAATACTTTTTACCATTTACCATTTTACCTTGCTATAAAAACCTTTTTACCCAATTTTTCCGTAACTTTTTAGAGCAAATTGCGGGAGATTTGGGAGGTCATTTGATGAGCTGTAAGTTGCAGGTAAGAGCCAAATCCTTAAGCTCCATTTCCATATTGTTTATTCATGTTTTTATCCATTTTTGGGATTTTTGAGAGAGGTTTTGGCAAAAAAATCTCCCTCAGTCGGCGCGATTTCCAAGCACGGAATCGTGCTGGCTGAGGGTTGTTAAAACGCCCAACTACGCCATCAGTGAAACTATTTTTAAAACAGGTGCGCCAATGCTGTGAACAAAGAAAAAACCATTTTCCTCTCAAATCCAATGTTTGAATTCAAATTTTACTTGCCAAAAATGATTATTTACTTGAATACAAGATTTTTGCAGGAAAGAATCGTTGAAAATGGTAGACTAGAAAGAACGCGAGCACGAAGATGTGGACACCTAGGCAATGAATGATCCAAACTGCTTGGATTCCTTAAGGAACTATGGGCTCCTCAAGTTCTTTCACACACCAAGGATACGGGCTCAACCTGAGCTACTTTGATACCTGATTAGTCTCTCGGACATAAATCGAGAAATATTCATCATTGGTGATCAGGAGCTGGAGTTGGAAACTTTAGATATCTACTTCATCACAAGACTATCCTGGAGAGGGGAACCAGTCAACCTATATGGGTCAAGGACGATTGGGGTAAGCATATCCATGCTACTTGCCGAACATTGCTCAGAAGCCCTCAAATCTAAGAGTGACAAGATTGAGATTGCCACAGTGTAAGATCTGACACAGAGAGTGCTACTGTTGGATATAAAGAGATTGGTTGGGTCCCAAGCAGATCAAGAGACTAACAAGTCGAAATTTCTATATGGTATCGACTGTACAACACCAATGATCTTCAATTGGGTAGAAGCCATGAAGATCAACATGAAACACCAACTATCAAAAGCTAAGGTGGGGAATCTAAAGCAATTTTTCTTCGGATCTGTACTAGTGACCTTCTTGGAACGGGTTCTCCTGTTCTAGTACCAGCTGACTGAGGTAGAACCACCGATGCCACGAGACCCACAGATGGTTTGTTGGAGTCATTTGATGCCTAGGATCACTGGGGACCAGCATATGTCCTATAGGCCTGCCATATTTTCATGGCTACGACGACAACTAATCGTAGTGGAGGAATGGCCATAGAGCGGTACCGACTTCCATGGAGATCCGAACATGCCGCTGCGAGATGGGAGGATTTCGATGATGAAGGTAAAAATTAAATTTTTAATTTTTGGATTTTTCAATTGTTTTTGATATATATGTGTTTATAACATTTTGTTTTCTCAATGCAGATGTTGGACCAGAGTGTCCTACTAGTATGTCCCCGATAGCAAGGATTGCCTCTCACCAATTTGATGTTGTTCCTTATCAGGAGGGGAGTGACAACGAGGAGGAGATCACGAGGAACCTTGAGGGGTTGACTTGTGGCATCCTAGAGTATGCCCAGGTGGGAGACATCCCACGCCAGTACCAGAGGCATACGATGGGGGTATCGGACTGGATCCACTGATTGTTGACTCGTGTTGAACAAGTAGTTTCATGTTACCATGATCACCATGCTGATTAGTTCTGTGGTCCAACATTCATATTTTTTAGGCCTGGGTGCCACGGATATATGAGGCCTGCGAGCCGCTGATGTTATTTGAACACACATGTTATTTTTTGGGGTTTTGATGTATCAAACATTATATATATATATTATATATTTATATAATATATTATATATATATATTTCTATATAATAATATAATATATATATATATATTATATATATTTATATATTAATATATATTATATATATTATATATCTATATATATATATTATATTTATATTATAATATATATATATATTATATATTATGTTGTATTTTCTTTCTTATATGTACAAATGATTTGTTTTAGATTTGCACATGTTTCGTAAATGTCTATCCAACACATAATTAGCTAATGCATTTGTCAATGTATTCATGCGTCTAGGAATATGATGATATGTAATGTAATCAAAATTTATTTGTAGTATATGAATACATAGATACATTCTCAATATCTGAGGGTTTCTGACGGAATATTTCCCATTGAGTTGAAGACCAACAAGCTGTGAATCCAGGTTGACAACCAATTCCCGAATGTCAAGAGCGATGGCTTCTTACAACAATTCAATCACTGCGCTATATTCAGCAATGTTATTATTTGTGTGACCTAAACAAATACCTTGAAGATCAATCAACTCACCATGAGGGTCATAAATGTCCCATGCCGTGGAGGATAGATTTCGGGTACTACGACAAGCACCATCAGTGAAACCGATGTGAGGATTCATAGAAATCTGCAAAGCAGGGAAAAATATAGTAAATAGGAAAGTTGTTTGGAAACTAAAATGCCAAACCACACTGCACAAAAATGAATGACACACTAATGTACACAAGTAACCATGCAAGATTACCTAAGCATAGTACTTTGTGAGAGAGTCCATGCTGGGACTCGGGTAATCAATCAACACAGTTGAACACTAGAGTTTTACCATTGACATGACGAGTAAGCATCGACTCAGCCAAATAATAGAGTTGAACTCATATAAGGCTATGCCCCAATGCCCCTTGGGTGAGGGAGGGTTATGAGTCAAATGCCAACCCCATTGCAAGAATGGGCAAACAGGAAAAACTCGAGGAGGGAGAAAAAATCTTGAATCCATGAAGGGATAAAGGTGCCCTCAGTTGAAAGATCTTGACAATGGCAGGCGAAATTGACATGTCAAGAGGCAACAGAGAAAATAACTTCTCAAGACACATAAACATCACTATCGAGCCGGGTAGGAACGAGGAACGATGATGACTATCGTTCCAAGGTGGTTCCTCCAGAGACATTACTTCCATGATACTCTCGTCAGCAAGAAAAGTCTCGGCTAAGAGATCAGGATATTTCGAAGTGCCAAGCCATGGGGACTGAGAAGACGTATCAAGGGAAGTCCTCGAAATAGGAAAATTAGAGGATACAGAACTTGAGGCCAAAATAATTTCCATGTAATTGATTTCGGCAAGACTAAGTGGCATAACATCGCCTCAGGTATCAATAAGATCTGGTGGAGGTATGACCCAAGGATCAGATTTGACCGAGATCATGTTGATAGAGGCAACATGAGGAGGTGGGAGCAAAAAAAATCCATCAAGGAAAAATCTTTAAAAATACCTATCCCCACACTCTCATAAGGAGCATCATTGTGCTTGACATACAAAAGATTGCCATCCAAGGAGGAAGAGGTAAAGAAGGACAATTGGTCGACTGTGACGATCCTCCCTTTATGGGGAAAACGAATCACGAGAAATAGGGAGGAGGCTACAACATGCATGGCATGGGTCTAGCTCCATTCGAGTAGAAGATTATAATTGAGATTAATGTCAACAATTTCCACCTCAACATGTACTGTCTTTCCCTCCAAAGTAATGGCAAGGTTGGGTAAGACACTGAAGGGTCACGAATCACACTTGTTGAAAGCTTCCAAAGTGTTACGGGATTGGTTCAAAGTAGGAGAATCAATTGTCTTCTAGCAAGTGACTGACATGATGCAGGTAGAAGCACCTTCATCGATGACAGTCCTATGAATGGTTTTCTCATTGATGATCACTTGAATGAGAAAGGCAATCTGATGAGGCAGGCGCGGAATGTGGTTTTTTAGATAAAAACATATCAAGTTGGAATCGGTAGGATCAATGCCCCCAATAGCTGATAGCAATGACTTCCACTGAGACGGACAACTTCGAATTACCACGAGAGCAAACATTGTTGGGTAGCGGAGGCCCTTCGTAATAGTTTTGGGGCTCAAAGCCCGCAATTTTGGGTAAAATGATGGAAAAGGATCCGCAAGGTGCATCGAGCGCGAATTGTAATAAGTCAAGTCAAAGGGTTTTCCGCCCAAAAATAATGTAAGAAAATAGGAAGTGAGTCGGCCTGCCCATGGTCCACGGACCATGGAAATGTATAAATAGAGCAAGGCTCTATGGTTAGAAGTCAGTTTTTGGGGAAGGTTTTTGGATCTTAATGTCCTGGGTTTGAAGAAGTGATATTCTCTACGTCTGTAAGTCCGAGTCAAGGGTGCTGGTAGATGGATAGAGGATCTGCAGCTGTGTGCACAAAGGCTTGAGAGAGAGTCTGCAACTGTGTGCGCGGACCCCTACAGCTGAGTGCGCAGTGTGGATCTGGTTGTAGTAACAGAAGATTAATAAAGATAAGTGGGTTCTGAAATACTGTGTTGACTCTGAAACATTGTGGATCTGTTCTCATTCTGGTTTCTGCATCTATTATATAAATTTAAGCCTGTTTTTATGAATGATGATGATACGCACTCGATATTAGTGTTAAATGTTTGCTTAAAGGCCATAAGAATCATAGTAGATCTATAATAATCTCGTTAATAATAAAGCGCATAAGTGAGGATCTACGTGAAGATCTGATAGCATTACAAAGTAGCACGCGGGTTTAGAATGGTGCGCGACTCCTCCAGACCGCATCAAGACATTCCAAGGGTGTGGAAACCTAGTTCCAGCACCCTCCCCTACTACCTCGGGTGAGACTTCAGTCCGCGCTCTTCGGACTGTTTCCGAAAGGGCCGGTAGTGCGGGATTTGTTTGGATAATACATTTCTAAAACCTGGGTTAGGCCCAAACAAGCCAACAAATGGTTCCATTGCTGGGACCAGGATCTGCCTAAGGGATGTTTGATGTTAGAACACTGGAACCCTACGAAGAAAGAGCTTGAAGATTGGTTGGATCAGAAGCTTCACGAGTTCGTGGTTCAGGAAAACAGAAATCCATGGATATCTGAGAAAAGGTGGCTGGATCGCTACATATACACAAAAATCCGCAAGATCTTCTTCACGTCTTTCTCAACAGAGTTGTATGAGTGGATCGTGCGGCTAGCTGACAGTTAGGGAAGGTGTAGACTGGATCAGCCCATCGTGTGGACTCCAGAGTTGGTGCGTAGGCTCTAAGCTTCTGAAGATAAAATCACACAGGCAGTAGATCACTGGTTGGATCGGACAATAGGAGGATTTATAACCAAGTTCGCGATAGACACAGCTGTGAGTTACAGCGAGGTAGAAAGGCGTTTCCTCCAAGGACCGTGGGGTAAGTACATCAAATCACTGAACACTTGGATTAAAATGTTGTTATGTGAAAAATGGGTTATGTGCATCCATTGATGTCTGGGGTAACAAGGAGCCGAAGAGGCTACCGAGGGACACAAGGATTAGCAAACAGTCCTTTGATTTCATTGTCGTGAGAGAGTGAGGAAGAGCTTGCAGGGTTATCTCCGAGAAGCGCAGTCCGATTAATAAAGTAGGGCATTCCATTGATACCACCACCATCCATGCCACCACCTACTTCACCTACATCCAACCCATCTTCACCTACCCCACCCCTGCCACCACTGAGGGTTGGAATGGTGAGTGCGATCAAGTTGCGGTATTCAGAGGCATAGGAAATGAGCAACCAGATCAGTTTTGGTTCGTGGTAAAAGTTGTATGGGAAGCCCAAGGTGTTACAGATGATAACATAAAAAAGGCCACTCTGGTAAGCGCGTTGTAGGACCACACATTGATGTGGTATATAAAGTACTTGACCGACCACTTGAATGCGGGAATAGAGGCGATCCAAGATGCATTAAACAAAGAATTTAGCCGACCAAAATCAGAAACGCAGTCGATTATCGGGTTCAAGGAAATCGCGATGATGCTAGGTGAAACCCTGTGGGATCTGGATCATAGATTGAAGAATACAATCCGTGAGGCTAACATGACGCTGATGGATGCGCAACACTGTGCGTGGTTTCTGGCAACCTTGACATCACATCTCAGGATGGCATTATCACAGCAAAAGATCTCAACCCAAGCTGAAGCATTAGAAACAACAATGAGGTTGCATCAAACTCCAATACAAGATTCGAGGTTGGGAGTTCAGCAAATCCACGTGAAACTACAAAACTTGTGCTTAGAAATGCAAAGTTTGAAGCAAGATAAGGCACCCCAGATAGAGGAGCATGTAGAGGTGTGATGCATAAAATGTAAAGGCAAGGGCCATGATAAAGATCATTGTCCGCTCTTCGCAAATTACTTGATAGGGCGGGAGCAATGCCATTGCGACCAGAGGCACAAGTAGGGCCAAGCACAACACCCACACTCTAGTGCGTGATCTATCAGGTGGGAGGAAAGCATGCTACAGAAAATTGTCATCTATTGCAGAACCTAAGACAACCCCCCCAATAGTTATTTTGCAATTTTTGTAGGACGATGGACCACGACGAATGTAATTGTCGAAGTTATGAGTTTTTGATGGATCGAACACCTACTTATAGGCTGAAGATGGAGGCGCGAGGTCAGGATCCAACTGTAGCAATAGCGTGGGGCAGATTCCAGGGACGCAGACGGGGATGAGGGGGAATGGGACTTGGACGAGGATGGGGAAAATTAATCTTCTATAATTGTGGAGGACCGGGGTACTACGCATGTGATTGCATGAACCCGACTAGAGCATGTTACCCATACAGTTACCAATATGACCATGAAGCAGTAGATTGCCCCACATTAATTGCACAGTTGCGGGAAAAAGCGGTGCTTTAGGCCACTCCCACTTAGAACGTCCAAATGATGAAGGCTAAACCACGTGAGGAAGATCCTAACGTTAACATGATGCTCATAAGTGGTGCAACTACAGGAGAGGACAAGGGGAAGCAACCTGGGGAGGATCAAGGCCCCTATAAAGAAACCTAAATTTGACTTGGAACGCGCGAAGGAAACCTTTATGGAAGCTAAGAAGAGCTTCGCAAAGGCTTCTACTTCGAGTAGCAAGGATCAAACTGAGCCGGAGATGGATACTTCTATGCTAACTACCTTTCTAGGAAATTGTATGAAGCTACTACGGGATGCTAAAGTGGTGAAGGGATTGCAAGAGTTGATAACTAGGTGTGCAGGGGCAGGCGAACCGTGCATGGTCTGTAAACTAGGCAAGCATGCTTTGCGCACCGAGCGGGAAATGCAGTTGACTACCCAGATTGGGGACTACAAGATGGATCAGGTCATTCTGGACTTGGGGTTAGATGCGAATGTCCTACCTAAAATAGACCTGGGAGTGCATGGGCAAGCCCGCACTATAATGGTCTCCTAGCCAATTACGGATGGCGAACCAACAAAAGATTGTGCATATGGGGAGACTGCAAGGAGTTACAATAGACATCGAAGGTGTAAGCACACAAACTGATTTTGAGGTAATAGAAATTGTGGATGATAGTAACCCATACCCTGCATTGTTAGGGATATACTGGGCCACGGATATGAATGGAGTCATCAACCTAAAGAGGCGAAAAATGATTTTCATGAAAAAGTCTCTTTGCGTAGTGGTTCCACTGGACCCAGTCGAAGGGGCGCGCTACACTGAGCCTGTGCATGATGAGGACATGGACGATGAATTGGACTGTATCTACCAGATCACGGTACAAGATCAGGATTGGGTGAATCCGACCGCGGACAGGAGAATCTCATGGGAACACGATAGTTCCTGCATGTCAGACTCCGATGAAGAAATTGAGTGATGGCAGAACCGATTGCATGAGGTAACTACGCTAAATTGTAAAATGATGGTTAGATCACTACGCCATGTAACAATAGAAGCAAGGGAGAAGTTAACTAATGAGGGTGCAACGAAAGGGGAGGAACCCATAGACCGCTGTGCAATGTCCAGTCTAGAAGAAAAGTAGTAGGGCGCACAAACGGGGTCGTGGTGTGCAATGACTGCACAAATGTGGAGCACACGCCACAAGATTAGGGGAAATTCGCACGAATATAGAAGGTATATGTGCATACAGTTTGGAGGACAAAACGGGATGAGCATCCATCGACGGCATAGGGTGCAAGTGTATGTTGTGAAGATGCCTAAACAAAGAAGAATAAAAAACTTGAATTCATCGGAACGATGCAGTCTACCAGCTGTCCATGACAAAGCCAACAGGAAAACAAGGGGAAGCATGAATAACGTCCACCCAATAAGACAACCCATTGGGAATCTGTAGATACCAAGGGTTCGATGGGCCTATACCAGGAGAGGGGCGAAGAGGAGCTTATCAATGAGGAGACGAGAGGGAATCCATAATGGGCACGGTAGCAGCAGGCTTTGCGAAGCCAATAAACAATGGGCCCAGCTGAGAAGGAAAGGCGCAATGTCGAGGGAAGGAACCAACAAAATGAATAGTGGCATCACACAAGCGAGCCACACAAATATGCATATAAAGGAATCGGGTCTCGCTAGGCCTACCTTAGTAGTAGAACGAGCTACGACCCTACTATCAAGGCTGGGACCACACCAACAGAGGAGAGTACCCCATACAGTAGCACCTACGAAGCTAACGAATGTGAAGGCACTTGAAAGGTGTTTGCAGCTTAGGCTAGCACGAATACTGAGACCTCGCACTTGGGGTGCGAACACCTGACTAGCTGTGGAAAGCGCAGTCCTAGTGCCCCGAGCAGTTGAAAGAAGGCACGGGACTATAAGCAAGTCTGTGGGAGGTCGGCGTGGCAGGAAGGTTCCATGCAGGACCATTCGGTCAGCAAGATCATGGCAGTGCTGCAGGGGTTATGCTACCACGTGGGAAGATTGGGAGGTGACCGTTGGCGACAGTATTCCTGACAAGAAGTTCGAGTTATGGCAGAAAGGAGTAGACGGCGTGTCATTAAGGCAAAAGTTTCGAGTGAGATATGAAAAGATCTGCAACTTAGAAGATATTAATGAACTAGATGTGGAGGGAAGGGATACATTCAAATTCACGTGTTCCTATAAAAACCCATGGACAAAACTGCGATATTTTAAAATTGAACCAGAAAAGACAAGCAAACACCCAACTACCAGGTATCCCATGAGTACCATGGTGAGAAAGCGAGCACGGTTTGCAGAAGAGCTGTATACAACCTAGGAGGAGCCAGTTGAAGCGGCTGTGGGCCCAAGGTTCCAAAGTCCCCGCACACATTGTAGCCCCAGAAAGACAAGTAGATGATGGGGCTAGTCAGGGTATCACCAAGATTCAATAAATCATCAGCAGCCAACAAGGGGAAAGCCATCACCACAGAACTTAAAGAGGAAGAAGAAGATTTGCAAGCCCTGATTGCTTAGATTGAAGCACGGGATGAAGAAGAGGAGGATGCTTTCCAACTACCATCTCTACCTACATATGTCGCTCCATGGAACAGGACGGCCAAGATTCCAAAGGATCTAGACGCTGCAAAGAGTACACTCCAAATCCCGCTTCTTCCAAATGAGATAAGGTTTGATGGTTTGCCGCTGGGCCAAGTTCTGAGTATCACGTTCGAAGATTGGGATCTGGCGGACAGCGAAAAGTTCCCCCAGTTGGCCGTAAACAAATTACTATTGTGGAAGTGGTTACTGGGTGTGGAAAAGGTGGGATTACTTAATCTAACGTGGATACCTTACTATCACCATGCGATTATCACCATTTTTGTTATCCGCCAGTGACTATGTCTGGTACATGATGGGTATCTTTGGTTGGAGGAGCCAATTCCTATCATAGCCAAGTTAGTAAACCAGAATACCCGCCTACCTATTAAAGAGAATGACCCCACAAACATAGCCATGAAAAGTAGCGATGTGGGTCTCGCAGATGTAATGAAGGCTAAATATAAGCTGGAGAAGAGAAAGCGTGGGTATGCAATAGCCAGCATCAAAGACCGAGGGGTGCAAGTTGCCACCCAGCTCCTAGCTAGTAAACTCATGAGGAAATGATGCACAGATGAGGTACCAACCACTGTCATTGCGCTTGTTGAGCAGTGTGCGGAAGGGGTTCAGTTCAACTGGGCTCAGTTCTTATGCGATGAATTTTTGACCAATTGTAAGGAAGCATAGGAAAAAGGTAAGACTTTCCATTATGCATGGCTGCTACTATCAATCCTTCTGGTTGCAGGAGAACTACCACAGGGTAGCCAATTTCCCAACATTAAGAACAACCTACTTGAAGCAGTGTGGTATACTTCGCTCTAGGCTACAAAGGATGCAAGGAGGGTTCGGGAGATCAAGGTATTTTGGATATTCATGGAGGCGAGTATCTGGACACAGATCGCTCGCATATCACAGATGTCCCCAACAATATACAACACTTTGTAAAGCACAGATGAGCTCAAATTGGACATGCATAACCTATATATCCAGGCACGGAAGGATCCAAAATGAACATGGGCCAAGCTTCCGTTCATTGCAACGACGATGCAATTTATGAGGTTTTGGCAACATGGCATCCGGAGTGGCACGCCCCGGACAGGGCCGCATTAGAAAAGATGGCAAAATAGTAGCGAAAGAAGGAAATCCATCTGTGACTCACCAACTTGGCAGAAAGGACACGTCAAGGACAAAAGGAAGCTTCGCAGCAAGAGGTGACCTAGGAAATAATCGTCGAGGAAATCACGGAAGATCAGGAAATGTCCTCAGAACCAAGACAGGTAGAGGGAAACAGAGACACAGGACTGCATGGACCATCCCACAGAATCAACCCACACTAAGAGGTCACGCAGCAAAGAATCGCCACCCACACGCCAAAATCCAAAGACAACAAATACTTTGGAGAAAGCATTTCTATACAACAACACACCGGCACGCAATGTCACTACAGGTGTGTTGGAGGAATTGATGACCAAGAAGACCACTGTGTTTGGGGAGCTCAGAGCATAGTTGTAGGCCTTACAAGTGTGACCCCTAGGAGGGATGATCCTAAACCTTGCAGAGGACACAGCCGCAGTAGAGTAGATGGTGTGCACAAACACTATGAACACTTTAGCATTGCCAGCAGGCACTGTCCTCGCAAAAGTTGAAGGTGACATGTGCAGTTGGGGGTTGAATTTGGCCGCCCTTCCTAGAGAAACCCTATACCAACTACAGGATGGGGTCACCGCTAAGCTTTGTGCTCGGGAAGGCTGCACCCTCCAAATATTAACAGAGCACAAGGAAAATCTAGAACAGGTCAGTCTATAATGAGATGACTTGGTCGTGCACAACCAGGAAGTAGAATAGGCTGTGGTAGAGGCCTGTAGCAAGGTATCAAAGCTAGCTATCCTAGCGAAACTTCCAACAACTGACAAGATTCAACACATAGTCGCAGGATTTCGTACGACCCAAGAAGAGGCTATAAGAGCTCAGTGGGCATTAAACCTACAAATTGCAGAGCTCCAATTGAAGGTGTAGCCACCCACACCCCTAGAGGTTCGAGAGCAGTGCCACGGTGAAATTCAAGCAGGATTGGAAGTGATAAAGCACAATGTACAAGATTGCTCTGGATTTTTAGATCAGTCCCTCCTTACACTCACATCCCTCCAGGAAGACCCAACACTACAACAAGTAGAGACAAAAGTGCAGGAGTTGTTGTCTAGGGGACTGCATAGATGATCGTCATCACATAATGGTTGGCTGAAATGAGGGTGGCCTAGAGTCTCTAGGCATAGGTTGATGCCGCTAGGCAAAAGGAAGTAGTGCTTAAAGAACGCATACAGCCCTGGCTTGATGAGGCGTTCGTGGTCTCCACCACCATTGAGGGAAAGTTGGCACACATGCAGGTGGCATATGCACCTAGATAGGCACCTGAAATAGACACTGCTACGTCGGCCGCTCACATGGAAGAGGTACAATAGATGGCAGAAGATTTTGTTGCAAGTGTAAGTGAAGCGCAGAAGTTACTAGATGACCTCCGTGCAAAGATTGCCACACTAGCCGAGTGACTTAGGATGAGTCATGATGATTGTGTTGGGGGCCTGTTGGGTAGCGGAGGCCCCGCGTAATGGTTTTGGGGCTCAAAGCCTACAATTTTTGGTAAAAGGACGGAAAAGGCTCTGTGAGGTCCACAGAGCACGAATTGTAATAATTCAAGTCAAAGGGTTGTCCACCCAAATATAATGTAAGAAAATAGGAAGTGAGTCAGCCTATCCATGGTCCACAGACAATGGAAATGTATACATAGAGCAAGGCTCTATTGTTAGATGTCAAGTTTTGGGGAAGTTTTTTGGACCTTAATGTCTTGGGTTTGAAGAAGTGATATTCTCTGTGTCTGTAAGTCTAAGTCAAGGGTGTTGGTAGATGGATAGAGGCTCTGCAGCTGTGTGTGCAGAGGCCTGAGAGAGAGTCTACAGTTGTGTGCACGGACCCCTGCAGTTGAGTGTGCAGGGCGGATCTGGTTGTAATAACAAAAGATTAATAAAGATAAGTGGGTTCTGAAATACTGTGTTGACTCTGAAACATTGTGGATCTGTTCTTATTCTAGTTTCTGCATCTATTATATAAATTTAACCTTGTTTTTATGAATTATGATGATACGCACTCAGTATTAGTGTTAAATGTTTGCTTAAAGGCCATAAGAAGAAGAGTAGATCTATAATAATCTCATTAATAATAAAGCACATAAGCGCAGATCTACGTGAAGATTTGATAGCAGTACAGAGTAGCGCGAGGTTTCAGAATAGTACGCGACTCCTCCAGACTGCATCAAGACATCCCAAGGGTGCAGAAACCTGGTTCCAGCACCCTCCCCTACTACCTTGGGTGAGACTTCAGTCCGCACTCCACAGATTGTTGTCGAAAGGATCGGTAATGCAAGATTTTTTTGGCTAATACACTTCTAAAACTTGGGTCGGGCCCCAACAAGCGAACAAACATAGATGATGGAGCCTGAGCCAAATATTCAAAAATATTATAGTGCTGAGCAGCTCAAGCGTTGGGATTGTATGAGAAATTCCTTAGCACACCTCAAGAGGGTGGTCAAATAGCGGAATTAGGGTTAGGGCACTTGATATGAAGAGGGCCAGAACTCGGGGCTGAAGAAGAAGGGGTGGCCTTTTTCTCTTTTTCAGCTATTGGAGCAAGAGTTTGGTAATATTTTGGCCTATTAGCCACATTAATAGGCATACTCATCATGAACACTTGAGATCCTGAGGAAGCATATGATTGAGGTTGGTCTACCATTTGAGTCTGCTGAGATGGAAACAACTCTTTCAGGATAGTTGGGGTCACTTTTAGAAAATGACTAACTTCGAACAATCGAGGACAATTCTTAGTATAGTGATCCTCCTCAGAAATGAGGCATAAATACTTAGGCTTCCATTGGGAAGAATCACTAGTAGATGAATTAGGAGGACCCTGTTTTGGGGCATCAGCTTTACCCTTTCCTCTACCTTTCTTCTTACCTTTCGAGGATTTTTCTACTGTGGTAGACTAGATAGTGTGGACCTCTGAGGTTTTACCAGGGCCAGGTGGATTCTAGGAGAAGCTACTGGAAGCAGTGTTTGAGACCGACTTCTGTTTAGAAGAAGATTTGGTAGGGGTTTGGGACAATGAACCAATTACTCCATCAACAGGAGGTGTAGCTTGTGACTTCAACGCCGTGGGATCAGATGATGACTGTGGAGCATCGAGTAATAACTCATACAAAGTGCCAGCCTAAGAATAAATGAGATCTAAGTACTGTGCACAAGCAATGGCTTGTTCTTTGGTAATGCGTCCACCCACTGCTATATCGTGAGAAATTGGAGTGATGAATGACTTGGTAAACCATTTGATGAGCAACTGATCAGTAATCTCAAATTTGATCAGGTGACGTCTACATCTCCATTCATGGATGTGATCAGAGATGTGTGTCATGGTATCTTTCTTAAGCAGTGTGAGCAAATAGGTGCCAGTTTCATAGAAAACTGGCAACTGGAAATGCGTGAGGAGAGCCATGGCTAAAGATTTGAAGTCATGGTAAGCACTTCAAGGGAGCTCGATGTACCACTTGGTTGTAGCACCTATAAGGGTTCATTGGAAAATACATAGATGAATAGACTCATCAATGTAGGAATTATAAGAGCACCAGAGATGATATGTCATCACATGGGCTTGAGGATCCTCTTTTGCTTTCCCACCTAACTTAGGAGAATCACTTGGGATATTGGATAGAACCGGAGGCTAGTATAGCGAAATGAAGAATTGGATCATTCGTGCGTTGAGACACATCTAGCAACTCTAGTGTAGCCAAGAACGACAATTGAGTATTGAAAGGCATTGGAGGTCGATAAGCGGGTCAAACTGAAGGAGCCCATCCCTGCTGGTAATGATTTTGTCCCCATAGTGGAGGGTTTTCACCATATGGCATTTGATTTTGCCCCCACTGTGGGTTACCTTGGCTCTAGGGAGGATTTTGACCTTGAATGCCTTGAAACTATCTGGCCATAGGTTGCTGATAAGCAACATATAGGTTAAGAGGTTGTTGAGCCTGTTGACCTTGGACATATGGATATTGCACCTGTTGTCCCTGAACATACGATTTTTGAACCTGTTTCCCCTGAATAAGAGGATTTTGGACCTATTGTCCTTGGACATAAAGATGTTGTGCTTGTTGTCTTTGGACATAGGGATTTTGGACCTGCTACCCTTGGAAAAAAGGATTTTGAACCTATTTCCCTTGGACATTAGGATTTTGGGCCTGATGCAGGAATTGACCCTGGCCTTTTCCTTGCAAGGGTTGACTCCGTTGATATGTATATAAGGGTTGACGTTTCCTAGGTTGGCTCTGCTGTTGCAAGGATTGACCTTGCGGCTGTAAAGGTTGTCCCTGCGGCTACAAAAGTTGTCCCTACAGCTGTAGAGGTTGGCCTTTCGAAGATATAGGCTGGGAGGTTTGTGGAGCATACTGCATCTACTGCTGCATGGTTTGCTGCAACTGTTGCGAGGGTTTCCCCTTCGGTTGTTGCAGTTGCCCTTGCTGCGGTATCATATGCTGCTACTATTACGCGGATGGCCCTTTCTGGAACAAAGGTTGTCCTTGTTTCTGTAGAGGATGTCCTTTCTGCTACAAGGGTACTTGAATAGTTCTCGGAAAATTTCCAAACTGTATTTGGCCATAGCCACCCAAAAAAGTGGACGGACCAGGCTGAACATACTGTCTAGACTAAAAGCCGTAAGGTGGATGGACCACTCCTTGCAAACCATATGGAACATAAGGAGCTTGGTATTGAAACTGAGCCTCATAAGGTTGCTGATACTGGAAATTGCTTGACCCGGATGGACCAACCAGATTTTGGACCTATTGCTACTCGACATTGCTCAATCCAGCAGGACCAGTAGCGTTTTCGATAACACTAGAAGAAGGTTGGTTCATCCCAACCATGTGAGCATGTGAGATACTCACATTGGTTGTGCCTGACATCATAGGAACACTCAATTTCTACCCCCCAGATAGTGCACAACTTTTCCACTTACTGGAGGGATCGAAGAACTGACAATAACATGTCTCGAGACTACCAGTTGAACTGGATGGGTGACTTGGACAGACGAGGCAAGAGGGTTTGGAACGATGGGTTGCACCGGGATTGAGGTAATAGCCTATTGGGAGGTCGGGTTTAGGATGAATGGACCTGTAGTAGCCATGGCGCCAGACGCCCAAACAAGGTTGTGATAAAGTGATGAGGCACTAGGTGTACCTGATACCAATTGTGCTAAAGTCACATAATTAGGTGGAAAATCCCAATACACATTGATGGGAATGCTCCTTTTATATGGGAAACCTTTAGGAGGAAATTGATGTTCTTCCTCTTTGACAGTGTGCGGAGTAGAAACTTCCGATTGATCTGGAGAGGTAACTGGAGCTTCGCCTTCGGGTTCCATAGCTGGGAGCAAACGACGACGAACGACCGAAGATGTATGAGGGGATAATTCCAAAGGAACATACGGATAATCATACGGAGTGTATGGACACTGTGGTGATATCACAATAGGGTCAAACAAAGGATTCAAAGGATATATAATTAGTCCAAGCTAATCGTCAGTAGTCAATGAACTCTCAGGTGTCTGGATGGGATTGTCCGGAGATTCCGGGCCAATATTAGTAGGTGACCCAGGTGGAGGACGGACAAAGGTTGAACGCTTAGAATGATTCTGAGTTCAAAAACTTGGTCCTCGAGTGACCATGGTAATTCAGGAAAAGGCTCCTCAGACAATCTTTTAGACGGAGGAGAGGAAGAGGAACTAGGTGAACCAGATGGTTCAACCACGATGACCTTGTCTTAGTTAATAAGAAAAGAGAGATAAATTTCAAGGCTTTAAAATGTAGTTTAGGGAAAACCCATGATTTTCTCTAGAAAAGACTAATAGGATGTTATAATATCGTGGGAAACAATTCTTTAAGATGCATAAATAAACTGGTGCTCTTTCATGTTTTAAGAGTTGAGAAAGAAGCAAAGATGACTCTATCACTTTCGATTGGAAACGAGCTCAAAAGGACAAGCGCTCGAATGATATTTTAAGTTTAATGAATCAAAAAGATCAAATGACTACTCCAGATGATCTAGGTAAAAAGGATTACCAAGCAACCGTGAACTACAGAATACCTCCTAGCGAACTGAGAAGTACAGGCAGGCAATCTCCCTGAATGCTATGTTCGGTGTATCACATTTGCAAGACAATAGACTCAGCTTCCTATGGATAACTGATTGCATCCTAGAGGGGTCTCCTATTATATACTCGATGGTACGGGGAGCACAAGTATGTACTAGCACTATCTAATGGCGAAGCTAACGACAACTGTTAGGTTTAAAGATGTTGGAACATGTCTCTAGCCTAGACCTTCTAGATGTGATTTTTAGGTTTCAAATGTGCCTTAGGTTAATTGAGTTCATTTTAAAGTTTATCTTGAATTATGTCTTGGTTTTTCAGGCCTTAGTGATGTGACTCTAAAATCCCTAAATGCAACTAAATGAGACAAGACCCTTTCAATTCGATGAATTGTCTACACCAGAGATGGTAGAAAACACAACCAAATGCAACCAACCAAGAAATTGAAAGCAAAATATTTTTTCACTACTTCACTTTTCGAGAAAATAAACTAATGAAAAATTCATTCCAATTGCTAATTACCTAACAAGTACACTCCAATAATCCTTTTAGAAGTAAAGGGAATTCTTTTTCTTTTCAAATGGAAATGCAATCCTAGTCTTCAATGATGCTAACTATTGTAACATATTGATGAAACAAACTAGAATTTTATAGTTTTCATGAAATGAAAAGATGAATTTCTCATAAAAAACTCCAATGAAAAGTTTCGAGAAAATCGATTCACAAGAAAATGAAAAACACAAAAAGAGAATCTATTTCAGACTAATGAAGCAACGACTTCACCAAAAACAAGACAAACAATATGATCTATGTTGGAAAAGAGATGTTTAAGCAAGAAAACAAAACTTTTCAAACTTGTGTAATGAAGGTAAAATCCATAGAAGGACCATAAATGAAATGCGAGGAGTAAATGCACCAACAACTTGATTTACTGAGTTCACAATCAGCTGAATGGATGACAACCTAGACGCCCTAGGGCACAAATGATCCAATGACCCAAGAAATCAAGTGAAAAGAAGGCAAATCAACAAGTAAATAAACTAAATGAAAAGTAGATTTCCATTGAGGGAGAAAATGTCTAAATAGCTTACAAGCCAGAAATCAAGAGAGAAAGACACACTAGCAAGATCTGGGGTGAACCCTAATCTCCACTTACAGGCATCGATGCGACTACCTAACTGACAACAAGCACCAGAAGGGGGTCAGCATGACTGTTTCTCAGCGTATCGCGCTGATCGGTGTGACTGTCAGTGAAATAAACACGTTGAGCGAGGATGCAAAGAAAAAAAAAAAAATTCAAAAGTTGGGACTAGACTTGCTACTATGAATTTCAAACCCAGAGTTGTAAGCAAAGCTAAGTAGACAGAACTAAAAGGAAATGGAGAAACTAGAAAATTTCACACAAAACCATGAAATTCCAAGCAAACAAACAGAAGGATTGGCTCCCCAGTAGAGTCACCAATTTGTGGTGAAGTAAAATTACAAGTGCAGACACAAACAATTCCTCTAACCCAATAGTGGGTCTAGCCACAAACAAGACATTCTATCGAAGATTTCATTAGGTTAGAACCAATTAAGAGGGCCTACCTCTTAATACGCTTATCCCATTTGGGGATGACCTTGCTTGCTTGCTCCAACTATCTCCTGTTTCCTTCTTCGAATGTCACCTGAAACAACCAAACAACAGCAAACAAAAACCGTGATAATAGACAAATTGTAATTCAACCTACTTAACAAGTCAAGAAGCATTAAGCCATAAACATGTGAGATGACATATTATGTAGGAAATCAGTTGATAGTTGCATATAAATTAAATCAAGAAGAGATTACAACCATTGCCTTGACCTTGTTGTTCTCCTCCAACAAATCCGGGTTCCCACACACTTCCGTTAGAATTCCATGATGGCCTCAACAATGGTAGTTTTAAGGCTCTTTCCTTTAGTATTCACACTACACCAAATTCACGCTTCTCCCTCACACACAACTAGAGAGCTACAACTATGGATAACTTGTTGATTACTTCAAACTTAATTAGCACTAGCACACCAACATTAACACTAGCTTGTGCTTGGGAAAAAGGGAGGTTTATGTAACATGAATGGATGGGAGATGGTTCCTGTTCTCATGGGAGAATGTCTTATCTCTTGAGGCAGTTCCATCCTAATAGGGGAAAGGAGCCCAAACTGACATCCTCGACTCCATCCGGCGTAACCATTTACCACACTTCTGTTATGAAGCTTCTAGAGCTAGAAACTTCGGCCCCTTATTTAAAAAACTTTCCAAAAGAGGATCATTGTGACTAAAACAAGGCTCAGTCGCTCCGGTTGGTGCTAGGGGTAGTGTTAATCCCTCCATATTGGCACGAGGAGGACACTAGTCATTACCGCCAGTCTTGTAAACTGGGAAAAACAAAATATTTTTGGGAAATGATGCAAAAGGGAATTGTTATGCTCATGAAGAGGGACACAATGGGAGTTTCTTCATGAAGGGGAAGCATGTTGGGTTCACTATAGAGGTCCTCCAAGATCATGGAATGGGGAGTATAGGGACAGTGACAAAATGTTGTGTAAGAAGGGAAAAGGAGAAGGGTCGACTAGGGAAAAACCCTAGTCGTCATTGCATAGGATCTCTACAACACCATATTACAAAAGGAATATTTCATTGGTAAGTGAGACATGATAATTATTTTGCTTATTGATTATTTAATAATAAATTTTACGCTCCACGAAATGAAAGGTTTCATTAAAATACTATAAACCTAAAAATCATAAATATAAATTAAATTAATTTAAGTTTTATGAATTAATTCAAATTTATTTAATAATAAATGTTATCAATTACTAAAAATAATTAGTATTATTATGAAAGAAAATTCACTGTTAGTTATGAATGCATGTAGGGAAGCCAGAGTTAGGGATCAATGTTTCATTATTTAGAGCTTCCTTGTGTGAAGCATTCATTGCGTGGGGGAAGCTTATCTCTGTGTTATTTTGAAGAAGTTCATTATGTCAAGCTTTCATTCAAAAACTATAAACCTAAAAATCATAAATATAAATTAAATTAATTTAACTTTATGACCAAATCAAATTTATTTTATAAAAAAAATTATCGATTGCCAAAAAAAAATATTATTATGAAATCAAATTAAGTGTCATTTATGAATGCATGCAAGGAAGCCAAAATTACAGGGATCATTGTTTTATTGTGTGAAGCTTTCCTTGTGCAAAGCTTACAATGAAAGTTTTATTGTGTAGAGGAAGATTTCTCCACACAGTAAAAGCCTCGCACAAGGGAAGCTCCACTTAAAATATAAACCTAAAAATCTTAAATATAAATTAAATTAAATTAACTTTATGACTAGATCAAACTTATTTAATAAAAACAATTATCCTCCCCATAATGGAAGCTTTAATTTAAAAACTATAAACCTAAAAATCGTAAATATAAATCAAATTAATTTAACTCTGTAACCAAATCAAATTTATTTAATAATAAATTTGATTAAGTGTTAAAAACAATTAATATTATTATGAAAGGAAATTTAGTGTCATTTATGAATACATGCAAGGAAGTCAAAGTTGTGGGGTTCAATGTTTAGTTTTGTAGAATTTCTTTGTGTGAAGCTTTCATTGTGTAGAGCTTACGATGAAAACTTTCATTGTGCAAAGCTTACAATGAAAACTTTCATTGTGCTGAGGAAACTTCCTTTTTTTTTTTCTCGGCAATACTAACTACTATTATATTAAAATGTACAGTAAAATATTACATCCAAAGAAGCTGGCTGCCTAGGGCCATCTGTGGCTCCATGGGTAGCAATAACCGACACATACAGTTGCCTCGCAGGGCGACATTAGCAAAAGACCGAAAAGCAGGACACTGAGAGTTTCTAGAGGAGCGCCATGACAACCCACGCAGGGGCTTTTCCAAAACAAACTTGTAATGCAAAACTGCTGTAAAACATGATGACAAAACCATGAACATACAAAAGACAGGCCGTGCCATGACCCAGGTACAAAACAGACGACTCCGCGCCTACTAGAACTTCTATAGCCGCGTACAGGACTAAGCAAAATGATGAAAACAGACAAGATACAAAACAGAAAATTGAAGTTGACAGGACCCCGACCTGAGAGTAGGAGGCAAAGGCACCGTAACGCCTTCGGGAGCTATTCCTCAGGCTTCTCTTCCTCAATTGTGCACCAACCTTGACCTTCTAGAATTCCTTCCCATATACCGATGGGATTTTGCTTCGGGGTAGGCGGTTTTGATTCATGGAATTGAGAGGGTGGCAGAGGGCACGCTGCTCCTGAAGTGCCTTCCACAGAAGACGTCTGTCCCATTGGACACTTACCCTTACCCGTCCCTGAGCTTTCTTCTGCACTTGATGGTTCATCTGATGTGAGATTCTCTTTGCCGCGCGCTGTGCCATCCTCCCCAAGAACCAGGGACGACCCCTCTTCGTTCCCCTCTGGAATTTTAGTAAAAAGCACAGAGATATGTACGTTAATGCCTGTATTTTCCCTGGAGCTACCCAGTGAGAAGATAACTGAGCCGAAGGCTGGTAACATGGGCTCCCCCTCATTAGAATTGCCCACCTCCACAGCTTGGCATGGCGGAATTTGGGTGGCTCCCCTTCTTCGATGATAGTAGCAGCAGCAACAGTGGTGATGAGTGTCCGCTGCAGGGGGACGGGAGGATTCTCCACGTCTCGAGCTTCTCCTGCAAGGCATTCTCTCCCGCACCATGAAACCCACCAGACCTTCTCTCTGTTTACCAGCGATGAGATGACAAAGAGCTTGTTGCTCCCAAATTGGGATGGAGCCGAGCTCAAGGGAGCAAAGACACAGGCCAAGAAGCGAGGAAATGAGGTGGGCCTCCTTCCAGCACTCAACCACCAGCTCTTGGCGCAAGTTCTCAACATGCCCAGAGTTTTCCTTCAAGCGTAATGCACCCCTCTCCAGCAAGCCTGCAGACTTAAACTCATCAACCTCTGCATTGAAGGGACCTTCAGTAAATGCATTGCGCAGGTTTTCCCATGCCTCAAGCGGCTCCATTAAGGATGCCCTGAAGCCTCTCCCGCTGCAGAGCTTTGGCGGCTTGAGGCATTAGAGATGCCTACGGCTTCACGTGGCAGCCCATGCTCGCCATGTGGCTTCGCCTTTTCCTTACCATAGACACCCGCATCCGGGGAAGTGGTCTCTGCCAGGATCATGCTTTGACACTCCTCGAGCTGCTGCCTATTAGAAATGATGTTGGTGTCTCCTGATAAGAGAGAGTAATCATTCTCTGTTCCAATGTTAGCGAGGAGATCCGCAACTTTGTTGCCCTCCCTTTTGGTCTGAGAGAAGGAGATGGAACTGAAATTGCTGAGCTTCTTGGATAATGCATTCAGCCTTGCTTCGAGTCTCCAGCTGGGCGCTGTTTTCCTTGCATTAGAGCCATTCTGAAGGCAGGTGAACATGTTGATGAGAATCTGGGAATCTCCTTCTACAATTAGGGGTTGAAGGTTGAGGTTCCCTGCTTGCACAAGGCCTTGCCATAGACCTTCCAGTTTTGCTGAGTTGTTAGTGTCCCATCCAATGTTTCCAAAATAAATTCGGATAGATTTGCCTTCAGAGTCCCTTAATATACCTCCGTAGCCTGCATCTCCGGGATTTCCTTTGGAGGCCCCATCAAGATTTAGCTTGAAGGTATTTGTGGGAGGGGCTTTCCATTGACAGTCGTTCTTGTTATGAGCAATAGTAACATTACTTTTGAGAGAATCAGGGGATAGTTGTAGCTGCCAGTTATCCAAGATGTTGCGTTCATTATCTGTGGAAGGGAGGTCATCCTTAGTCCATGCCTGGAGCATCATTGTCTCTTGAATTTTCTTATGAATTCTCCTCCAGGTTTCTTCTGATGTAGATTGTTTGTCTTTGAATATGCGCTGGTTGCGTTCCTTCCAAATATTCCAGAGGACAGTCCCCATGATCCAGGTGGATATTGGTGGCCACCTGCCAAGTCCACATGGACCCCCACCATTGTCTTTCTCAGCATTTTCAGTTTCCTTAATTGTAGCACAACTTACTATTTTTAGCAGTT
>APFE031376514.1:0-11473 GCA_000404065.3 Pinus taeda
ATTCCCCATGGAGTCGCCAATTTGTCATGCGGAAAGAGTTAATCTTGCGGACAAAACCAACCTCCCTAGAAGCCTAAGACTTTCTAGTGACAAAAAGACAATTAAGAGCAATCCTTCTCTAAACATGCATTTACCATACAAGAAATCAAGTGTTTTAGATCCTACCTGTAGTCCAACACTATTGTAGTAGTCTAGCCTCGTCGATCCGTATGAGCTCCTCCTTCACTTCGAAACCTGCATTCACTAACAATACGATTACATAGCACCTGAATATCCCATAAAATAAAACATATTCAACATATAGACCAAGGAGTATATGAAACAATTCATTAATAACAAATCATTGAGAAGAATGGACTTATTGTATTAATAGGAAACAAAAGAAACCATTACAACCTGAGCCTTGGTGTTGTGCAAGTTCCTCCCAGGGTCCAGCAAGAGTTTTCCTTTACTTTGATAAGCTCACCCACTTCCAAATGAAACAAGGAAGGATGGGAATCTCTCCTCACAAGCTTCTACAAGGAAGTCCTAATTCCAGCAGCATATACCCTTTGGAATGTTCAGCTTTCAACCTCCCCTCCTCTGGCCCAATGCCTGTATTTATAATGCTCTAGAGGAAGTTAATCAGGTCCAACATCAATGGGATAAGCCCTCTTTTGGATGGGGTAGCTCCTCTCTTGATGGGATAAGTTCCTCTTTCATAGGGATACATGAACCATCTGGAGGCACTCAATACACGTCAAACAATCTTCTAGAATGCTCTAGAAATGAACACAAGTAACTTTTTTAAGATGAAACTCGCGCCTTTTGACCTTTACAGGAGTACGCACCCACCCCTTTACATACAGAGCGTACACGTACGCAGGTATTGTGAACTTGGAATGCGTACACGCAGGTAAGGTAGAGAGAAACTGCGTACCCAGAGATAAACATGTTTTTTAAAGACTTTCTCTCTTTCTTGAAGTTTGACATGGAGAGCAAAGGTATGAGGCTTGCCAAGGACGATAGTATGACTATTTATGGAGCCATACTAACTGAAAATAGCCATGGTGACAAATTTTAGTGTAACAGATTGCCCCCTAAAGTGCGAAGCCTATAATAGATTAGGGTTTTATATCCTCTAGGAAGGGTGAAGTACTTTATCATTTCAAGGATTATCTTGTGGAGAGCCCAGTCAGAACCTGCAATTTTCAACACAAAATACATGTCTAAGATTATATCATCACTGAGGTAGGCATTCCCATACTCAGATCAAAAACTTTAACTAACAGACTAACTATTGCTCTGATACAGGAATGATTTCGCAGTACATCATAATCATAGACTCATGTAGACACAGTATGGATGCAGCCATCTGTTTATAGTTGGTCTACTATATAATGAATACAAAACTCCTCGCAGCCTGGATGGTTGAAACTAGATCCAGGGTCTTCATTTCTACTTCCCGAAATGGTACGATTCTAGCCATGCGAATAAGTGAGTCGATGTCGAACATGGTAGAAACCACTTGATTACCAGTCGATGATGTAAACTGTTAACAAGTGTGAGAGAGAACACTAGTGATGTCAATGGTTCTCAAAGTACCCAGTACAATCCATGAGATGTGAATGAATGAGTCGATGTCGAACATTTCACGGAGTCCTTCGATCGAAAGTCAATGATGTAAACTGACGTCGAAGGCGATAAACCTGCCATTGATGCATGTAGACTTCAAGGTACTGACGATTTCTAAGTCATCTCTCTAGATAATGTGCTGATGTCAATAGAAAGCGACCCGTCGCAGGCAAGCCCACAACACGAAATCATCGTTCAAGTTGAAGAAATGTTGCTGTAAGGACTGACTCAGGGATGGTTAAAATGGATGATAGGTATTTTGCAGTTGAATGTTTTGTTTGTAGACCTCTTGAACACATAACGATACAACAAATGGCTTGGTGACGAATGACTCAAATTTAATACCCAGAACCCGGCTGAAGAATTTCAATGTTGTTTGATCAACTGCGAGGCAAAGGATTTCCCAACCCAGGTGAATGAAAAAGTGTCGTGTTAAAGAGTGGTAATAAGGTTTCTTTTGAGACAAAGGATAACAAATAGGCTCATTCTTCTCTCTTTTCCCCCACCATTTCTGGCAAGTACCTATTTACTTTTTACAAGCTTGAGGACGATAACATATGCTTGATTATAAGCTCATCCTTCGGATGAGTCCAACTTAGTTTTGATTCGAACCCTAGGAAGGAGTGGTCCGTTCCTGTTTGTAATTGAACAGGTCCTTTACTGTGAAATTTTAACGAGTCTAGGATAGGAGAAACTTGGCATTTTTCAATTTTAGAGTCTGAAAAACTTAGAAGACTCCAGATTGGACTTTTCCGTAAGTTTGTGTCTCCTAAGCCCAAAAAAGTATAAAATAATACCTAGGAGAACCGCTTGATCTTGCGACCAAGGATATTTTCATAGTTAGTGTCTTTGACCTGAAAAGTTAAAAGCGATCAAGGACACGTCGTTTTATTTCCAATATCGAATTTGAAACAACAAAAATCCGGCAATCTTTTCTTGTTTTTACGGTCAGAAAAGGGCTATAAGAGGACCGTCTTTTAATTCCGTTTTAAACGAGTGTAAAAGAAACGCTCGACAATCTTTTCATATTTTAGGAGTCAGAAAAGGGATTAAAAGATGACTATGATGTTTTGGTTCGTGAAAAATGACAATTTTCGCTGAAAATCCTTTTGTCCTACACAAAAACAACACATTACTCATACCTGTTTAAGATAGGCAAAAATACATTGAAAAATATCCTTCCATGGTGAAAAATAAACAAATTTAGCATTTATTTATCCAAAACACCTATAAAAAGACTTTTTACCATGTCATTTTTACCATTTTACTGTTGAGGGAGAGAAAAGGGCTTTTGGAAAGAAACTTCCCATGGACTTTGCGGAGAATCTGACCATAGGAATCGAGCGCCGTCTCTTTCAGGTATTTCACAACATCCTCCTCTTTGTTTTTATCCGTTTAGAATTTCATTTTAAGCCCTAGTTTGATTTTTTGGGGGCTTTGGGGTTTTAGGATCTGCTTTTCGGGGTACGCAGGTACCCCATGGGTGACCTGCATACCCCGACATTTTCGTTAATGGGAAAATGGTCGGAGTACGCAGCCTGCCTTCAGAACAGCTGCGTACCCACGCTCTGTTTTCTAAAAGCGGGGTGCATACTCCATGCAAAGCAAATTCAAAACCCCAAATCTCAAAATTAAAGCATGAATTTTTTATTTAATGAATTCTAATAGATGTTTTTGGTGTGTAGATTGCCCACCATGCTTGATTGGCGCGAAAGAGAACATGAAGATGTCGATTTGGCCACAATAAATCATCAAAATTCCATTGATGCTTTAAAGGCATGTGGTCTCTACAAATACTGGGCCATACCTAGCATGAAGGCCCAGGTACCATTCTTAGAGTGGTTGGTTGAAAGGTGGAACGTTCAGGATCAATGCTTTTACGTTGAAGGGCACCAGCTCAAGATAGAGCCCTCATACATATATTTTCTCACTGGTTTGCCTAATAGGGGCGAGCACTTGTCTCTGTTTGGGACTAGGCTGGGTGGCCAATCCCTTGCTAGTCTCCGGCTAGAGTGGTGCAACAATCAAAGCCAGGAGAAGGGGATAGAAATCAAATTAATATCCCATCCTGAACTTATGGTAATTGCCTTTATAGTTACCAGACTCTGCGGTGTAGCCACTTTGCACCTTGCAACCGGGTCACAAATGCGGATGGCGATTGATTGCTTCCGAGGCACCATTTTCAACTGGTGCGATGCTGTGTTGGCCAATATGAAGGGCCAACTGACTAGGGAAAAGAACGGGCAAACAAAGACCTTTGGGTATGGGCCTTTAGTTGTGAGCTTTTCCCTAGAGAGAGTTCCGATGTTGATCCAGCAGCATCTCACAGTTGAGGTTGGGCCTCCTCGGGAGCCGAAGTTGATGCGATGGGTTGCGGTGATGGCCCGACATCCTGATGAGGGAGCGGGAATTGTCCGATTTCCTGCGGGTTACTTTCACTGGTTGGAGAACCAGGTCTTTGCGATCCAGGATTTTCCTTATGCCGGATTGGATTTCGTGGAGATCTGGACATGGTTCTTCCACAGGGAGAACAATGGGACGACAGAGGTACTTCATTTTTCACAAGTTTTTTAAATTATCTATATTTTTGTTTTTAAATATCGTCTCAAAACTGACAGTAAAATTTTCAAAATGCAGATGTAGGTCCACGGTGTCCAGCCAATCTCCGGCCTTTCGAGAGGAGACATCCAGTTGCACTGGTATCGGTCCCACAGGACGTGGCTGCAGAGACCTTAGCTGAGTTGGAGCAGGATCTAGAGCGTCTGATGGCAGATATACCTGAGACTACTATAGATGATATTCCTATCAGGCTTCAGCGTTCTGTAGTCGTAGTCCCAGGACCTTTTAGGAGGTTCTTGTGTAGGGTAGCCTGTGCAATGGTGTCATATAGGGAGCACCACCAGTGATTGGATGGTCACTTTGTAGACACATGTGACATTTTGGTTTTTTGTACTTATCATTTTTGCCGATCATAAGGTGTTTTTCAACCTATGATCGAAGACGATGTATATTTTTTGACACACTTCTATCTATATATATCATTATTTACCGGCTTATCTTGTTAAAAATATGTGATGAAATGTTTTTTAAATTTACATGTATGATTATCGCAAATGTCTGTCTAACACTCGAGAAGCAATTGCATCTGCTAACGTATTTAGAGACCTTGGAATATGCTGATATTCAATGTAATCAAACTCATTTTCCAAGAGACGCCCTCTCAAAAATAATCTTAATAACACAGGATTTCTAATGGCATATATTCTATTAAGTTGTAATACAACGAGTTCAGAATCTAACCTCACTATCAAATGTCGAATCCAAAATGAAATAGATTCAGACAATAACTCAATCACTGCACTGTATTCTGCAATTTTGTTTGTTGTTTGGCCAAGGCTCACCCCATGCATAGAAACTAACTCGTCAGAGGGCGAATAGATAACCCAAGCTGCGGAAGAGATATTCCATGTACTACGACAAGCACCATCAGCAAACCCAATGTATGTTTGGAGAGGCATCGACATCTGTAATATCAAGAGTAAAACCAAGATAAGCCAGAATAACGATGAAAACACACTTTCTAAGTTAAGCACACTGTCTAAACTAACAAACACACTAGCTAGAAAGAAAAACTAACCTAACTAAAAATTCTCCATACCCATCATTTAAGCATAATACCTCTTTAGGTAAAGTCCATTTATGGGTTTACCCAAAGAGTCCCCGTCTAAATCAACTAGCTCATAGGCCCCTTTTGCTAGCTTTCGCTTGACAATGTAGGGCCCATGCCACATAAGAACAAATTTTCCAGCACCTAGTTTATCGTTAGCTTGATCATATAATAGCACTAGGTCTCCTTTCGAAAAACTTCGAGGGGTCACATTTCTATCATACTGAGCTTTCATCCGTTTCGTGTGAGTCTCGATTGCTAATGCAACATCACGTCGAGTCTCATCTAATTGAGCTATGTATAATAAACGCTTCTCCTCTTCAGAAGTAGCTGGAAGTAATTCGATAGCCATTTGAAGTGATTGGATTTCGCATTCAATGGGCAACACAGCTTCCAAGCCATAAACACGCTGGAAAGGAGTGAACCCTGTTGATTTTTTCACTGAGGTTCGGTATGCCCATAGCACTGAAAATAACATGTTGTTCCAATTCGACCGATCAATACCAATGATTCGTCAGATCATGATAACCAGAATTGTGCTGATAGACTCAACCAGACCGTTGGCTTGTGGATAATAAGGAGTAGAGCTATCATGGTGCAAACCAAGCTGGCCTGTAAGTTCGGTCATCATGACATTTCGAAAATGGCGCCCATGGTCAGTGATGATCGCTTGTGGGGCACCAAACCTAGCAATAATTTGATTGAATACGAAAATTGCTGCTGTTTTGCCGTCTGCCTCGAATGTAGGCATCACCTCGGCCCATTAGTAAAATAATCAACCGCGAGGATGACATAGACGCATGCCCCCCGCTTGAGTGAGGGTTACAAGTAATAAAAATCGATACCACCCGCCATTTGGCCGAAAGGACCCAACGACAATTATAGGGTGGAGAGGAGTAGGTGGTGCGGCGCATCTTTCCGATCAACACAATGACAGTTGTGGCATTTTCAGACCGCAGTAATACAATCTTTGAATAAAGACGCCAAGAAGGGTTAGCCAACACGCGCAATATCTTTTGGGTTGTGGCATACCCAACATATGACCGCCACACGGAAACTTCCAGAGTGACAGTCATTCAAAACCCTCTCAGCCTCTTCGTGAGTTAAGCAACGTCGAAAAACTAAGTCCACCCCACGGCGATAAAGAGTATCTCCAATAATTTTAAACTGTTGGAACTGGAACCGAATTTTTCGACGCTTCGACTTTGAGATTTCAGGCCGAAAAGATTGGGTCTGGAGATAGACGATTATATCCCCATACCACGGATCTAAAGTGCTGATGAGAAACAAAGATTCGTCTGCAATGGACTCCTCTGCCACAGTCTCTGTGTCAGCATGCGGGAAATCACACATTAACTCTGCAAAAACTAAGGATTTCTTAGACTTGGATTTCTCGAACTCCAAATCGAACTCTTGCAGGATAAAAATCCATTTAGAGTACTTGCCCCATCGTAGTTGTTTAGTCAAAATATAAATCATAGGGTTGCAATCCGAAATAACTGTAGTTTTATGAAGTAAAATGTAGTGACGGAAACGCTGGACAGCTTGAATAGCTGCCAAAGCCAATTTCTCCACATGGGAGTATTTTAACTCAGTTGGACTTAGGGTCCGATTAAGATAATATATCACATGTTCCGTTCCGAATTCGTCTTCCTGGACTAACACCATTCCAATAGTGGAATGCGAAACTGCGAGGTATAAGAAGTAGTCATGGTTATAGTTGGGAGGATACAGCAACGGTGCATGGGTCAATGCGTGCTTGAGTGCATCGAAAGATTGCTGAGCAATCTCATCCCAAAAGAATTGAGCGTTCTGTTTCAACAACCGGGTAAAACCCTTAGTGACCTCGGTGTAGTTTGGAATGAATCAGCGTAAACAATTTTCTTTCCTCTGCAAACTTTGGAGTTGGCGCACACTCGAAGGAGGAGGAAATTTGATGATAGCTTCGACCTTCGAGGGATCGACGCGAATGCCGGCTTTTGAAACAACAAATCCCCGCAATCGACCCGCTTCTATACAGAATACACACTTGTGCGGATTCAAATGAATACGATAATGCCTACACCTCGTAAATATTGCTCGTAAGTGGACAAGGTGATCAGCTCAATGTAAAGAATGAGCAGGAAAATCATCGAGGTACGGCTGCATAATGTGCTTGATGTCATGAAATGCATAAGACATCGCCCGTTGAAAAGTGGCTCCAGCATTCTTAAGCCCAAAAGCTAATTTGCAATAAGAAAATGTCCCCCATGGACAAATGAATGCCGCTTTTGGTTGATCGGCGGGTAGAATATTGATTTGATTATAACCTGAAAAACCATCCATAAAGGAAAACATTTCACTTCCAACACAATCATTAATTATTTGATCGATATAGGGCGTTGGGTAATTGTCTTTTGGACAAGCTCGATTTATATCCCTATAGTCAATACAGATTCTTATTGTTCCTTGTTTCTTGTTAACTGGAACAATATTCGATACCCAATCCATTAACAGGATCAGATAAATGAAACCTGCTTTCAACAGCTTCTCGACCACTACTTTTATCGCAGCCACTTTTCGAGGGTGAATCTGACGCAACCGTTGCCGGACGGGTTTAGCGTCCGGGTAGGTCTTGATTTCATGGACAACAATGGCGGGATCAATTCCTGGCATTTCCTCGTAAGACCAGGCAAACACATCGCAGAATTCTTGGAATAGGGCCTTGTAAGTTTGAATTTCATCATCTGTACACGAGGCACCTATATGAATGTTCTCAACAATTCCGGGCTTCACTGAAATGTCAATGGGAACAGTTCAAGAAATATTCCCTAAATTGAGCTCTGAATCAGGATGTTTCGTTGGACTCTGAGCTTCTTTGACATATTCAACGGTAAAGATGGATGAGAAATCATTTTCAAAACGATCATCCTCAGGTAAAAACGAAGATCTGTCATGAAGATCCTCCCATGGTAAATCGTCTACACATAGGACTTCACGAAGGTGTTCGTCAGATGACACAACTTCGGGAAACGTTATTAACTCTGAGGTTGAAGCGAAAAGTGATTCCTCATGGACCACATTCATTTGGTCAATTTCGGTTGAACGCGGGTTGGTAAAAGACACTACGGCTTCATAAGCAATTTCATATGGACTCAAAGGCATAGCATCACCAAGTGAGTCTATCTCAGATTCAGAATGGACAATCCAAGGATCGTCGTAAATAATGGTGTCTTATGTAATCATATGAATAGATGCAAATGAAGACGATACATTGATTGGAGGAAAAGGAAAAGTTCCCAACAAACCGGAATCTTTAACTAAACCCACGCCAACGTCCCTGTAAGGGATAGTCATTTTACCAACATGCTGGATACTCTCTAAAGAGGCTGGGCCAGATCCAAAGTAAGCCAGCTGGTCTATTGTAACGATCTTGCCATTATATGGAAACTTTATTACTCTGAAGACCAATGAAACGACCGTTGTCATAGCATATGACCAACTTCGACCCAAGAGAAGGTTTTAGTCCAAAGGGGCATCAACCACCTCCACATCTAGACTAACGGTTTTTCCTTCAACCTCTATACGCAAATCCTGTAGAATTCCAAACGGAAAGAACCCACAACCATCAAAGGCCTTAAGGATGGTCAGGGATTGGTTCAGTGAAGGAGAACCAAGCAATCACCAACACTGAATCGACATAATACACGTGGAAGCTCCCTCATCAATCACAGTCCGATGAACAGGCCTGTTTTTTACTATCACTGGAATCTGGAAAGCCATTTGATGAGGTAAACACAGTGTACTATTTTCTAGATCAAAGATTATCAGGTTCGGGTCCTGAATATCAACAGCTCCGATAGCCGACAAAAGTAATTTTCTTTGTGCTGGGCATGATTGCAGCACTTCCAAAGCCGACATCGCTGAGGGTGAAACAGCTAAGTCCTCAACGATGTTATAATTATGAGCCGCTCTCGCATGTGGATTGAAAGAATACTTTCGAAGTATACCCTTGGTGGGTGGTTTGATTACTAAGTCCAGGTTAGGTTTCTCGATCTGTAGTGGATCGGAACCAGGAGCTGAGGTTGATGGATTAGAATGAGAAGATTCTGCTTCTTTGCCATTAACAGGATTCTTACTACCATAATCTTGCGATCGAGTCGCAATCCTCACATGAGACAACATCAATATGGGTTCTTCACTGCCACTCGAGGAAGAACCTATCATCTTAGTCTCCTGCTTTGGAAATGGAACTTTCAAAACAACAGGAGTTGGGGAACCTTTGACTATTTTCACAACCTCGGCCCGATGAGGGCAATCTCTTGCATAATGATCCTCTTCACAAATAAGACAAGGATATCATGGTTTGCGCTTTTCGTCATTGGTTTCCGACTTTTCTGTTTTCTCCTTTGGAAACTTGTCTGCTTTATTCTTCTTCTCACCCTTCTTCTTTCCACCGTTTTTTGATTTGGCCGTAGATGTCTCTATGGCGTGAATATCGGCGGGAATTTCAGGAGAAGATTCTCCTGTCGGGGAATCAGGCAGGGTGATTATAGGAGAAGAATTCTTAGAAGATTTCTTCTTGCTCGTTGTGTTCACCATACCAATCATACCATCAGCGGAATGAGATCCTGAAGGAGCAGCAGCGATTTGATTTGATTTTGGAAGATCTTAGATCTTCTCGTGTAAAGTACCCGACTAAGTGTAAACTAAGTCAAGGTATTGCGCCTGAGCAATAACTTGCTCCTCAGTAACTACGCCGGCCTTAGCTACGTCTTCAGTAATCTTCGGTAATAATGATTTAACAAACCATTCAGCTAAGATTTGGTCCGAGATAAAAACTTTTACTAACCTCCTTCAACGTCTCCATTCATGAATATGATCAAAAATATAAGTGGACGTCGATTGTTTTAGTGAAGTTAGTAACTCCGTGTCGTTATCGTATCTGACCGGCAACTGAAAGTGAGTTAAGAACGAGGTAGCTAACTGACTAAAATTGTAAAAAGAGGCCCGTGGTAACTCAATATACCACTTGGCCGCGAGACCAATGAGTGTACGCTGGAAAAGAGGTAAGTGGATCGAATCATCCGAGATAGAATTTGAGGCACACCAGAGGTGGTAAGTCATCACATGATTTGACGGGTCCTCTCCAGACTTACCTTCGAACCTGGGTATGTCACTGGGCAACTTATTCGGCATTTGTGGCCAAAACGGAAGATAATTGATTGGATCGTTCGTTAGGCGTGACAAGTCTGGTAAATCCAAAGTTGCGATAAACGGCAATTGCTGGTTCAGATCCCTAAAACTCGAGGTCATTAAACCAGCCCCAGGAGGAGGATATCCAGGATAACTTGGAATAGGAATCGCGTTCGGGATATTGTATCCTCCCAGAAAACCAGGATTAACCGGACCGTACTGGGGTTGTTGAGGTTGTTGATAAGTGTACCTAGGATACAGTTGATATTGGTAGGTTGGTTGCTGCACAGCATGACCATATTGAGGTTGGTGTTACACTGAATTTTGTCACCTTGACTATCTGCAGTTATATGGCCCCATCAATAGCCATATTGTCGTCTTTGTCAAGCCCCATACCTCTGCTCTTCATGTCAAAACTTCAAAAGAGAGAAAGTCACTTGAAAACATGTTTATCTCTGGGTACGCAGGTTCTCTCGACCTTGCCTGCGTGTACGCACCCCAAATACAATGTACCTGCGTATTTATACACTCTGTATGCTAAAGCTTGGGTGCGTACCCCTGTAAAGGTTAAAAGGCGCAAGTTTCATCTTTAAAAAGTTACTTGTGGTCACTTCTAGAACCTTCTAGAAGAGTTTTTGACGTGTATTGAGCGCCTCCAGATGGTTCATGCACCCCTATGATAGAGGAGCTTATCCCATCAAGACAGGAGCTACCCCATCCAAAAGAGGGAGTATCCCATTGATGTTGGAACTGAATAACCTCCTCTAGAATACTATAAATACAGGCATTGGGCCAGAGGAGGGAAGGTTGAAAAGCTGAACATTCTAAAGGGTAAATGCTGCTGGAATTAGGACTTCCATTGTTGACTTGTGAGGAGAGATCACTATCCTTCCTTGTTGCCATAGTGGGAGTGGGTGAGCTTGTCAAAGTAGGGGAAATCTCTTGCTGGACCCTGGGAGGAGCTTGCACAACACCAAGGCTCAGGTTGTAATGGTTCCTTTTTTGTTTCCTTAATAC
>APFE031376516.1:1094-55302 GCA_000404065.3 Pinus taeda
ATTAATTATTAATAATTCATAATTAGTAATATTAATTAATAATAACAATAATTATTATTACTAATATTATTCCTAAGTTTTATTAATTCAACCATGTTAATTTTAGTGTTTTTAATATTTATATTTGGGTTTGTATACACTGGGTTTATAATATTAGTCTCTTTTGTTTATTATTACCCAAGGGATAAATACTAAAAACCCAAGGGATTATAAACCAAAGGGAATAATATTAAACATAAAAGACTAATATTATAAACCCAAGTAACTAATATTAGACAGTGATGGCCAACCATGGTTGAATGTCACATTGTGACAAGGATTGTCTCACCATGAAAATAAACCATGTTTATTTTAGTCTTCATAATATTTATATTAGAGTTTACCAATGTTGGGTTTATAATATTAGTCCCTTGGGTTTGATATTAAACCCTATGTTTAATATTATAAGCCATAGTATCACAAATTATAAAGCCAATATTAAAATTTAGAATTATAAACTAAATATTAGAAAGTCCTAATATTATAAACCTTGTATTAGACCCAAGTTTTGTACTGTAACAATGCGAATATTAAAACCCAGGACGAATGTTAAACTCCATGATTAACAAACACAAGGGATAAATATTGTAAACACAAGGATTAATATCAAAGCCTACGAATATAAAACCTATGATTAATACTGTAAACCTGAGGAATTTATATCATAAACCTAATGGATTATAAACACAGAATATATATTAACCACTCATTAATATTATAAAGGCTATCAATAATATTATATGCTAGGAATATAATATCAATCGTATTATATGCTAGCAATATGAACAACCAGGGATTAATACTAAAAACGTTAAAAACTGAAATGATTAATACTATAACCCAAGGTATATAAAACCTAAGATAAACAAAAGGGACTAATATTACAAGGAAATAATAAACCCAATGGTTTAATATTATAAACCCAAGGAATTAGTGAACCCAACGGATAAATATTAAAAACCTAAGGGACCAAAAAGCGCAAGGGATTTATATTACAAATACAAGAGATTAATAAAGATGACCATGATTGATATCATAAACCCAAGTTAACAGTAAACCTAAAGGATTAATACTAAAACCCCAAGGGATTATGAACCCAAGGAAATAATATTAAACCTAAGGGACTAATATTATAAACCCAACATTGGTAAACCCTAATATAAATATTAGAAAGACTAAAATAAACATGGTTTATTTTCATGATGAGACAAGCCTTGTCACAATGTGACATTCAACCATGGTTGACCATGGTTGTCTATGATTGAAAATGCTTGACCATGATCGATATTATAAACCTAAGGGAATAATAAACCCAAGGGATTGATATTATAAACCTAAAGGAATAATAAAACTAAGGGATTAATACTAAAACCCCAAGGGATTATGAACCCAAGGGAATATTATTAAACCCATGGGACTAATATTATAAACCCAACATTGTTAAACACAAATATAAACACTACAAACACTAAATTAGGCATGGTTTATTTTAATGGTGAGACAATCGTTGTCACAATGTGACATTCAAACATGGTTGACCATGCTTAGCTATGATTGAAAATGGTTGATCATGATTAATATTAAACCCATGGGACTAATATTATAAATCTAACATTGGTAAACCCAAATATAAATACTACAAACACTAAAATAAACTTATTTTATTTTGATGGTGAGAAAATCCTTGTTACAATGCGACATTCAAACATGGTTGACCATGTTTGGCTACAATTTATATTATAAACCCAAGGGAATACAAAACCCAAAGGATTGATATAATAAACCCAAATGAATAATAAACCCAAGGGAATATTATAAACCCAACATTCGTAATTCCAAATATAAATATTACAAACACTAAAATAAACATGGTTTATTTTCATGGTGGGACAATCTTGATGGTGAGAAAATCCTTGTTACAATGCGACATTCAAACATGGTTGACCATGTTTGGCTACGATTTATATTATAAACCTAAGGGAATAAAAATCCCGAAGGATTGATAATAAACCCAAATGAATAATAAACCCAAGGGATTAATACTAAAACCCCAAGGGATTATGAACCCAAGGGAATAATATTAAGTCTAATAAACCCAAGGGAATAACATAAACCCAAATATAAATATTACAAACACTAAAATAAAAGTGGTTTATTTTCATGGTGGGACAATCTTTGTCAAAATGCAACATTCAACCATGGGAATAATATTATAAACCCAACATTGGTAAACCCAAATATAAATACTACAAACACTAAAATAAACATGGTTTATTTTGATGGTGAGACAATTTTTGTCACAATGCGACATTCAACCTTGGTTGACCATGTTTGGCTATGATTGACAATGGTTTACCATGATTGATATTATAAACCTAAAGAAATAATAAACCCAAGGGATTGATATTATAAACCCAAATTAATAATAAACCCAAGGGAATAATATTAGACTTAAGGGACTAATATTAAAAACCCAACATTCGTAAACCCAAATATAAATATTACAAAAACTAAAACAAACATGATTTATTTTCATGGTGAGAAAATCCTTGTCACAATGTGACATTCAACCATGGTTGACCATGATTGATATTATAAGCCTAAGGGAATAATAAACCCAAGGGATTGATATTAAAACCCAAATGAATAATAAACCCAAGGGATTAATACTAAAACTCCAAGGGACTATGAACCCAAGGGAATAATATTAAACCCAAGGGACTAATATTATAGACCCAACATTCGTAAACCCAAATGTAAATATTACAAAGACCAAAATAAACATGATTTATTTTCATGGTGAGACAATATTTTTCAAAATGAGACATTCAACCATTGGACTAATATGGTAAACCCAAATATAAATATTACAAACACTAAAATAAACATGGTTTATTTTCATGGTGAGACGATCTTTGTCAAAATGCGACATTCAACCATGGGACTAATATTATAAACCCAGCATTGGTAAACCCAAATATAAATACTAAAAACACTAAAATAAACATGGTTTATTTTGATGGTGAGACAATTCTTGTCACAATGCGACATCCAACCATGGTTGACCATGACTGATAATATAAACTTAAGGGAATAATAAACCCAAGGGAAAAATACTAAAACCAGAGGGATTGTGAACCCAAGGGAATAATATTAAACCCAAGGGACTAATATTATAAACCCAACATTGGTAAACCCAAATATAAATATTACAAAGACTAAAATAAACATGGTTTATTTTCATGGTGAGACAATCCTTGTCACAATGTGACTTTTAGCCATGGTTGACCATGGTTGGCTATGATTGAGGGATTAATATTGAACCCTAAGATTAATATTATAAACAATATGCTTAATATTAAACCGTAGGAATATAAACCCTATGACTAATATTAGAAACCCTAGGAACAATATTTACAAACCCAATGAATTACTAAGCCCAATATTATAAACCCAATTTAGTAAATTACAATGTAACACGAACAAATTACGATTCATACATCGGAATACGGATCATATCATTTTGAGATGGTTAAAATCATATCGAGATATGCCTACATATGTTATTGTGTAGAGGCTACATGGCACCAGAGTACACTTTACGTGGACAGTTGACGGAGAAAGCAGATGTATTTAGCTTTGGAGTGCTTCTCCTTGAGATTATAAGTGAAAGAAAGAATCAAGGTTCCACTGAAGATGTTTTTCTCATTGAAAGGGTATGGTTCATGTGGATCCCATATTTTTCTAAATCTCTTTGCATTATTATAATCCCCTATTAACTAAAGTTGTTTTTGTTGATGTTGGCTAATCACCAGACATGGAAATTGTATCAAACACATAGGGCTTTAGAAGTTATGGATCCTACATTGGAGGGCAGTTATTCGTGGGAGGAAGGGATTCGAGTGATTAAAATTAGTCTTTCGTGTATGCAAGCAACTGCAGTGTTGCGCCTTTCGATGTCACGGGTGGTGTGGATGCTGACAAATGACGGAGAACATTTTCTCTCGCCCACAAAGTCAGCTTTTGTAGATGTGGAGAGTGTGGCCACCCCTCCCCTGACACGTCTGGATGTCCATTCTGCAGTTGTTGCTCCATCTACCGTTCTGGAGCCTAGGTGAATATGAGCCAATGCTCCGGGGTTTCTCCATTTCCATATATTGTTGGCTAGCTTATGGTCTCCCTCTATTACATCAAACACTCCAGAACAATCTTCACTTAGGCAATTAGGGATTATGGATGCCAGGATTGAAATTTTTAGCAACCTCATTATTCCCCATTCCAATCAGACTGAAAACTGCAAAATGTGTATCAAATGAATTCAGAGCATTAAAAAAACACAAAGCATGTAAATGATCTCGTGGGACATCCGAAACCAAATGTCCTTTGTTCTTCTAAAGAATTTTGGTTACAAAATCTAATTGGGATCGGCATTATGTTAAAATTGTGAGTTTTACAATGGTTATTTTTGTAAAAATAGCTCTATCATTTATTTTCAAAAAAGATATCAAAATTTTTAAATATAAATCTCAAGTTTTAGTATTTATATTAACTAATATAACTATATTAAGAATATAAATGATACATTAAGATTAATATGATTGAGATGTCAAGGTTTATTTGTATTTAAGAATGATAATATATAACAAAAAAAATTATTGCAACAAAATATAAAAAAAAACACAATGTTAAGCATATTCAGTTACAAATTATCTAACCATCAAGTAAAAATAATAAAAATCTTCATCCACTATAAATTAAAATAAATAACCTTGAAAAAATATCAACAATGTAAATTATCAATCTAAATTAATTAAAATTCAAAATTTAATATTATTATTATTTTTTAATAATATTTAAAAAATATAAATCCATAAATATAAGTCTACATCTGACTGCCCATATCAAATATCGAACTTGTAAATTGGATAAATCTCTTCACACGTGTTTCATAGTTGTAATTAGTACATTTAAATATGTACTATCCATATTATTAATAATTTAGTAAATTTAACTATGTAATTTATTACCTTTACTATCGAGTAGCTGAAAATATAAGACTAAAGGAGATGTGGAAGTATAAGACATAGGGAGATCTAAGTACCTATATAGAATATCAAACATTGCAAATCATTAGTCTTATTAGTCCCTGCCTTCAGGCATGGACTATAGTAATCGATCACGATGGAGATAACATTACTTTAGCTACTTTTACTTTGGGTTTATTAGCGATAAACAAAGTTCTCAGCAACATATTAATATATCGTGTTATTTGGCCTCTTCCCGAGGACCAAAGCTGACCGAAGCTGGACCAAAGCTGACCGAAGCTGGACCGAAGCTAAAACAATAGGTTATCTTCTTTTTTTGTGTGATATTGTGAAACTTGTAAATTCTGCCGCGTAAACTAATGTTAGTATTAATTGAGGAAATTAAATGTTAGTTCAAACAGTGAGGAACATGCTGGTATATATGAACATATAACCATCCACAGGTTCCTGGCTACACCTGGCTACCTGGCTACACCTAGCTACCCACATGGCTACTTAAATGCTTTTCTCTGCACGCTCCTTCCACGATAGCCTTCACACAGTCTTATGTGAAGACAACGGAAGAAGGCCCAACTTGCACCTGCGCAGTTCAAAAGCTTCTTCATGGTAAGGTCTTTGCCCCCGTTGCATCTAGAGCATGTAATTATTTGCATCGCTGGTATTCTCTGTAAGCCTGTAAGACCTATAATTCTCTACATCATGTAAGCCTGTAATTATTTGTGTCGCTGGTATTCTCTGTAAGCCTGTAAGACATGTAATTCTCTGCATCATGTAATTCTCTGTAAGCATGTAATCCTCTTGCAGCTCAGTTATGTTTCTTTCAATCATCTTGTATTCTCTGTAACCCTGCAATCCTCTTGCAACTTAGTTATGTTTCTAATTTGCACAGTTACAGTATGAAAGTTTTAATAGATACAAGTTTGATAAACTTAATTTCTAAAAAACATTGTTGTACTTATCAGTTCCTTGAGGTATTATGTACATAAAGGAAGCCATTTTTTTATAGCAAGGAAAAATCACTGCTTTAAGCGTTTTCTGATAGCAAAAATGATATTTCATACATTGGATTGCTAAAACTAAAACTTAGTTTCCTGAATTAAATTAGCAATTGTATATTACGCAGTAGCAATGCATTTATAAAATTAGATTCAGAAAGGAGGACTGGGGTCAGTACACATAACATAGGTAGAAGGGTTGTCGGTTCTCGGGAGCTGCTTGTGCACAAGAACGAGCTACTATCTTCGCCGCTGTATTGTACAGGTCCTGGTCATACATATCCATAAAATATTCCAACCAAATTTAATCACCCAACTATTCATTGTCAATCACCTTAATCATTCCATCGCAAAAAGGAATTAAGAGTTGATTGATGTTACATGGACAGCTGCTGCAAAAGACTTGGCAAGCTTGGGAAGAATGGTCTACTTGACCTGGACAGGGGAAAGTTTAAGGCTTCTGTATGCATTGTCGAAGTCGTTGCCCCCAATTTCTATGGTGTAAATTTCGTTTTTAAAGGCATCTGCGCTTGGAAGATAGTTCAAATTCCCTGCAAATACAGTTATAAATGGCATTCCACATTTCTCATTATAACATTCCACATTTTTCATTGAGAAAATAACTTGAAGACCTTGAACACATATAAAATCTGTCGAGGAGCGTACAGCAGCACCGGAAGGGGCAAAGTTTGCTCCATGTTCGAACCTTGACCCCACTGACTGCAAAAATGGGCTTAAAGAGGGCAATCCCAACACCTGTGCTGTAAAACTTATAGGGCATCAAGCACACAAATTACTCACTCTCTTCATTAAATTAACTCATAACATATGCTATTCAATTGAACTCTACATATGCTATTCATTTTAACTCTAATGCATCATACAAACCCCCTGAGTCTTTGCAATCAGCGTCTACAGTCATGCTCTCGATATCGAAAACTGCCTTACTGTTCATAACCTTGGGCGGTTTCTTGGTTTTGATACTGTTCATACCCTTGGGCAGTTTCCTGATTTTGATATTGTTCATACCCTTGAGGATTTTCCCCGTTATGATATTCTGCATACCCTTGCGCGTTTTCTTGGTTCTGGTACTGGTCATATCCACGAGGATTTTCCTGGGACTGGTATTGTGCATACCCTTGTGGGGTTTCTTGGCTCTAGTATTGTTCATAACTGTGAGCCGCTTTCTGATACTGAGCATAGGGTTGGGCTGTTTCCTGGTAGTACACTCGGGCTGGTTTGTCAGATGGATAACGTTCTTGAGCGTTTTCCTGGTTTTGGCAGTCCGGATATGGAACAGGTGGTTCCTCTAGCGGAGGACCTGCATATGCTTCGTAGTCGTCCAACGGAGGCGGAGGTGGCACACACAAGCAGGTGGCTTGCATGCAATGCATTTGGGTAGTCACTTTTCGGCACACTTAACCCGCTCCAAGCCAGACCTCCGACAATTTGTAACTACCATTATATCTATGTGTGATTTGGAATTTAACAGTATGCTCGATTAATAAAATATTAACTAACATCATTCTTATTAAAAAGTTATCAAACATGATTGAATCATTATAAAGTTATCAAACATGATTGTTAACACAATTTATAATTAATAAAAGTTAAACATGACTCTTAACATAATTTATAATTAATAAAAATTAACAAACATGATTCTGATCATGAATTTATTAATAAAATTGAGCTAAATGTCTTCTTGTATTCTGGAATGCAAATATTATAACCTATAATGACCACCAAGCAATTCAAAAAATGTAAAACAACTGATATTATAACAGCATGTCAGGCAAATTATGGAACCAACTGAAACAACGCTTTGGATTTAAAGGAATGTTGAACTGACTGAAACCATGCTTTGGATTTAAAACAAAGTTTTCGTGTCAAATGAAGATAGGCAATAGTAAAGACACATTCCAAATTTCCATGCCATAAACATTGGTAAAGACACATTCCAAAGTTCCATGCCATTAACATTAGTAGATCAACTCGAAATCTTTATACAAGACTCGCTGATCAATAATCTTTTGAAAAATATTAGATGAAATGCATGAAGATTTAGACAACACTGCAATTAGTAGGGACTTTGCCTACAGAATGAGAACCCTTTCTTTGTTCTTCATGGATGCATTGCATCACACTCCCTGCAAAGTAAAAATGCACAAACTAACTAACACCGAGTTTTGTCATGAATTGGGAAGATAAATAATAGAGTTCAGTAGTAACTCCCTACGTTTCCTATGATCACGACATCCTGACCAGAAGTTCTATCCAATTAAAAAGAAACTAAATTCTTCCCAACCTTCATGTGTAAGTCTACAACAAGCAGCTCTCATTGTACGAACTTCAGGACCATTAACATATTGCAATATTGAAAGCTGCATAAGCCCATGATCCAGAAACTCATGGCAATGATCAGGTTGCAATGTATATCTAATCTAAGCTGGAGCATATCTCCACCCATTTAAGATGTGGTGCTAATTTGCTACTATCCCTCCATAATTTTGGCAGGTGGCGTGGCAGAAGTGAAGTTTCAGAAAAGAAGCTAGCATTACACTCGTATCGTGATGCAAAAGCATAAAAAACCCATAAAAGACAATAATATTAAAAAGCACATACGAACTCCCCACTGCTATCGACGTCAAGGTCTCCATCATTTTCCAGATCCATGTCATCCAGTTCGAAGCTGTCTCCAAAGCATTGGCCTAGTCCTGACCCTGGTGCAGGATCCTAGCTTCTGCAATAATTCTCATAATCTCGTCAATACTTTGAGTAGGCTGGTCAGGATCGTCAGATTCATTGCTAATAGTATCAGCTGCATCTACTAAATCTGCAGGTAGGTTCTTTAAAAACCATTCATGATTCCGAATTTTAGGAATAGTAATTCGATGTTGTGGAAACAATCACAACAACAAACATTGCAACACAATTAGCATGGAGGCATTTTAAAGCAGAGAAATATAAAATCAGTGTTGTGAAAGCCTGCAAAACAGGGGTATGTGCTAAACAGGAAATTCAAACTTGTCAGGATCTGCAGCAAAAATCCTTGATAGGAGGCGATGACATTCTGCAGAGACGTGGACATAATCTGGGATTGTGTACTGCACCCCCAAAATTCGCTGCAGTTCGAATAGAAAACACATTTAAATTCACAGTTACAATAACTTCAAGTATTAGAAGCACAAGATCCATCTTAAACCCCAATATCTATTACAGGTACAGGGAAAACAAAACTCAAGGTACAATCCTCAATCTTACCCCAATAGTTTTTTTAAAATTCCTGGGATCGTCCGGGTCTTCAAAGGGATATGCTCCCACTAACATAACATAAAGTGTTACACCACACGACCACACATCCGTAATCTAACAAACCAAAATACCAGGAAAACAACACTCAGGAGATCAATAGGCAAGCATTTTCTGAATCTCCCCCATTCAAACAACAACAGATTCTGAGTTAAACAACTGCATATTGATAATCTTCCATTGTTCTTTTTTCATAAATTTCCAGAAAGTCAATCTCAAAGTAAAATTCAACATAAAAGGAGCCTGATCCCTTGCCTTGCCATCGTATTCTTTTTTTGACAAAATCTCAGGGGCTATGTACGCAGGTGTTCCCACAGTGGTTTTCGGCGGAGAATGAAGCAAAGGAAGCAAAACAATGGCTTTTTATGGTTTGCTGATCCATGAAACAATGGCTGGCTGGCTTGCTAAAGGCAGGGACTAGCTTCCACTCAGCCTGCCTTGTTTTTCAAGGTGTAAATACTATCGAGCAGGTGAAAATATAAGACTAACGGAGATGTGAAAATATAAGATATAGGGAGATCTAACTACCCATAAAGAATATAAAATATTGCAAATCATCGGTCTTATTTTGAAGGTGTAAATTGGATAATATTTTGACAAGTTTTAAACATAAGATTTTTAAATACATATTATTCACACTAATATATAGAGGGTGGTTTCAAAACAATATTTTAAATATTTTTTTAGTAAATTGTTTTAATTTGGGACAATTTTTTTTAAATTGTTTTAAATATTGTCTTTAAGTTAGTGTCTCAAATTTTTTGTCTTAAAAAATTGTTTCTATAAAGGCAAATATAGAACACAAGTATTATTGTCTTTTAAGAGACAATTCATTTTTGTCTCTCAAAAGACTATAGCTACTATTAAAGATGTATTGTCTCTATAGAGACACTATGACTTTAATCCCAGTTATTGTCTCTTTAGAGACAATAAAAAATTCGCTTTAAAAACAAAATATGGAATGCAACTTTTTTTGTTTCTTCAGTGATTAATTCATGTTAGGGCATGATGGAATCGAACCACCAACCTCCTTCTTGCAAGGCATGTCTCTTCCATTGAGCTAGCACCCTTAAATAAATGTGTTATCTTGATCAAAAGAGATAAAATCAATGAGCCAAAATGTGCCGCCATATTAGTGAAGAAAAACTATGTTATCTGTTCCTACATGACAAATTTCAGATAAAGGAAGTTGTCCCAACTACTTTCTCACAAAATATTTTGCATGTAGAAAAAATTCCTCCCAAGTGATCAAAGCACGTGTCATGTAATAATTACTTTCTCACAAAATCTTTTTCATCTAGAATAAATTCCTTTTAAGTGTTCAAAGCATGTGTCATGTAATAACTAACTGCAGTACTTAAATTAAAAGTCATACAAGATTACAACGAAGAGAGAAAAACATAAACCTCACATGAATTTAGCCAAGAAACAAGGGGTTAATGCAATCATGAATGGTGGGTTCCCCAATCGATATGTCAAAACAAATTTCAGTGTGAGAAATTTTATTCATACTATATTTTGCTAATGATACCAAAAAATATAACAAGAAACACAATGAGAATAAGGAACATATGAAAAGGCAAGGCTCAAGGATTTTAGGTGATAAGAAATGGACTCCCATGTACAAATGTGGTGTCAACATGGTAACAGGGACAAAATGAAACAAGAAATGGGTCTCGTGGACAAGCTTCTAGTAACAATCATTTTGCTACACCAATATTGAGAATCACTAATAAGAAGTAATTGAATTGAAATTTTCAACTAATTACAAGAAATACACATTTAGTTTAGGGGTACATGGCCAACATAAGAAGAAATGGGACCCCTGGTGAGGCTTTTTGTAACACAACATTTTTTTACACCAATATTAAGATTTGACAACTTTATATAATTGTTGTAGCACCTACAACCACCCTCCAAAATTTTACGTTACCTTTGTTTTGGAGCCTCCATACCAACCTCTCACAACAGCATGTCTTGCGTCATCAAGTACACAAGCTTCAGTGATTTTCTTGTAGATATACAGCCTATCCATCAGATTTTGTTGCACTCCCCTCACAAGTTGTTCTCTCAGACTTGATCTAGCAGCGGGCTGAGCAGCTCCCTAAAAGATTTGCACAGTTCTGGAGGGAAACTAGCCTTCCCTCAAGAAATTGCGCAATTCTATATGGGAGCCGCCTAGGCTCCAGAATTGCGCTATTTCACGAGTCAAGCTTCATCCAGCAAATTGCGCAATTCTTCCCAATAGGGTTGCTCAGCCTAGGAATTGCGCAATTATGGGCAGCAGTTGGCTGCTTTGCTAAAAAAATTCACAAATATCCTAGGCAGCCAGCCCAGCTCCCTCCCAAAAATGCTCATTTTTTCCTCCTAATTGAGAAAATTGTTGCATGTGCAGTTGAGTTGACTGGTCCCCTCCGAGACCGAGCAAAGCTAACTTACATGCATGGGTTGCTTCTCCTAAGGCAACATGCAAAGGCATCCCTTGTTTCACAGATCTATTTTTAGCAGTTGGAGGTTACATGCAAGGATTATTTCAAAAACCTCCCACCAAGTGTCGCTTCCCCTAGATTTGTTGAATGCACGTCGCAACCTCGATTTTATCAAATCTCATGAACTGAATGTTGTAGAGCTCATTCCTCATATTGACCTTGTAGCCCTGACATCCCACATTGCATCTAGGATTCATCGGCACATTCAGCTCAAATCTTTTGGGGTAAGCCCACCTTCCATGTCTTATGTTGCATTTCTAGCGCTTTTTTGTGTCGCTTCGTATGAAGGTTGTTTTCTTGATTTCAGTGAGCACTTTCTGTCATTTTGATGCATACTAGATTGTACTAGCACCATTTCAATTTTCCTTAACTTCTCATTGTTGTCTCATGCATGACACTATTTTTCACGAATGGTGGCCGATTTGGCAACTCGCCTCACTCACATTCATGTTGTTCCATTTTCTGAATCTTTCATTCACTTTTTGCATGCATGATCATTCACTTATGCTTACACTTAGTATCACCATGCATTCACATTCACTTTCACTTTTAGTTTCCCGTCGGCGGGTCTGGGCAGCCTTGGCCTAGACTTTGCCTCCCCAAGATAGCATTGCGCAATCTTAAGAGGGAAGGCTCTGTCTTCCTCTCAGAAAATGCACATTTCTTCCCTGGAATTGTTCTCTAGTCTTTCATTGCACAATTCTAAGGGAGAGTGATTGTTGACCCATAAAATTTCATAATGCAGTCTTTGAGCCTGTAACCATTGCCAGCTAAGATTGTTGATTCCGCAATTCCAACAATCTATAGCCATATTGGACTGTGCACTACACAGTTCTAGAATTCATTCAGCCTCCCAACAACCTAGGTTGTGCCTTGCGCAATCTTGGCAGTAGTTCTCTCGACCTCCTAGCGAAAATTGTGCAACCTTCATGATCAGTCACATAGGTATGTTGCAAGTTAGTTCTCAAGGTTATTTTGGTTTTAGACTTACAAATTGCTTGCCATGAGTGTTTCCATGTCTCCAGGTATCGTAGGCGTTCATCTTCCTCTCAGCAATATAGGTACAACAGTTTCCAAGAGAGCAGAGTCGAAAACACCATTCAAAGCACGCTTTGGGATGCAGTCGATCAGGTGTCTATGGACTTGCCTACCCACGAAGACATCAAGTTGTTCATAGACATGGACATCAAGATATGATGTAGAAGAGTCACAGTGAGCAACATCATGAATAGTAGCTGAAGGCAGCATACCAGATACAATCAATGCAAGAAGAAGGTTGTTGACAACACAAAGGTGGAATGAAGTTGCAAGCTCAAGCAGATCCACTGGAGATGAAAGAAACTTTGGAGACTCAAGCTATGAGGTGACAGTGTGACATGAAGATTGTGCAAAGAAAGAGAATGGAATAAAGGAGGATTTCCATGTGCTAAAGCAACAACTCAAGGAAGAACATGAGCTGCACAAACAAGTGAATGAGTTGCAGCAGAAACAGGTACAGTAGGGGGCACAAAATGCACTCATGGGTGAAATTGTGGCTGTACAAGTTGTAGATCCATTCCAATAGCTGGCACGGAGTAGAAAAGGTGAGCAGTGATGTTGATAGCATCAAGGGAATGCAACAACATGTATGCCATTATGTGCATGCATGCGATCCCACCCATTCAGCACACTCATCAAGGTGAAGACAAGAAGCAAGTCTGACTGGAGCTGAACATGTAGTTGAAAGTTGATGTGCATGACCACCAGCATACACTGCATGATCATCACAGACACTATGAATCAGTGTGTTGTTAGTTCGGATGCACCCAAGAAGACCATGCGCATGCTAGCAGATGAGCTGGATGGAGGAGCCATACCGATGCACCGGATGCAATGGAGGCAAGAGTTCACTTCATCAATATGTCACCGTTGAGCGCATGCACACCATCACAGATGACCAAGCTTGACATCAACTCATCATATTCACCATCAAAAGAATGTCAAAGAGTTGGACTCACCACAACAAACTGATTGTCAGTGATGTCTTGCTTGGCTTGATGAGCACATGTGAATTATAATGTAACATCTTGTCAAGTGGAAGTTCAAGTGTTGATGGTTGGATGTAATATTCATAGAGTAGATGAAGAGTCATGAGGGTAGATGAACTGTCATAAAGGGGAACGTCAAGGGTCACCCCACCCTTTGCTATAAATAAAACCTCACAACTCATTATAAAGGCTTTTGGTCAGCCAAGATTCCAATAAGTCTATCTTGGAGAGAGTGTGGACAGTATTCTAATGGGCCTTGGCTTCTCCACTGCACATAGCTAGTGTATCTCTTTGGAGGAGCAGGCGATTGTGGCTGTAATGTTTTGCTAGTGGAACTAGTGGTTGGACCTGGATGTATTGTATGATTGGAACTTACACTTCTCAATATAACAGAGCCAACATGTTTCATGCATATGTTGTATTGTATTCTATGTTATCTGGTTTACCCTAAATGATATATGTATTTGTTTGCTTACACATGCATGTATGGACTATTCTATATAAGTATGTATGAATCTTTCTAAAATGTGTTATTGGCTTAACCATCACTTTGGATTGCTTGCTAACTTTCTTTCCAGCTTATGATGCACCTTCACTCGTGTATTCGCTTCCAAGCCGCATACTATTATAGGCTTTCAAGGGGTGCACTCACCTCACCCTTAGTGTGTTAGAACATCTCATGCATCTTCCTTGACTTACTGTAGCTTTCACACCCTTTCTACCAATAGAGACATCTTACTTGCCTCTATGTGAAATCACAGTCAAGGCGATACTGCAGGACCCATTGCTGGGACTCCTACACCAAACACTCTGAGGTCTAGTTGGGACTTTTTACCAAGGAGATCCCCTTACATGTTGGCGGGTCCAACACCGTCAAAATTTTGGCACTAGAAGGAGGGCAAGATGAAAAGCTTAGTCCTCACATCTGTTTTGAATCTCTACATATCTATCATGACTAACTACTGAGTTTCTCTTCCAGAGTGTATGTCTTATGGAAACCATTTCATCATCTTGGAAAAGCTCTCGGATAGCTTGTCTAATAAAACATTTGATGGTGGAGGCCACGTAACCTTGGTTAGGCACGTTGTTAGTGTTGTAGGATCATGCCAAAGACATGTATTCTTTGAAGAATACATGATATGCACGTTGTTCTTCTACACGCTTCAAGGGCACCCAATGCACTGGTATGCCACGTTGCCCAAAAAATCTATTCTTTCTCTTGCTCATCTGGTCACAGAGATAGACCATTCTTTCAATCACTTTAACTATAAAGCACTCAACAAAGAAATTCTGGAATTAAGAAAAGCACTCGATGAATCCATTGACCAATTTTACACATGCTTTTGTAATCTTGCATACTGATTCCTCGAAGATGATATTGATTTGGACTTTCACGATGGAATATTTGAGTATCTTCTTCACATATCCAAACCTCGCTCAGCAGACTTCGATGATGGAGCTGTACAATCACAGGCAAGCACAGTTTCTGTCACAAGTGGTTGTCCACCTTCACCACATCAAACAACCCCAACATCATGGAGTGATCTGGGAGATCATGCACACACCTCTATTGAACTGTCACATCCTCCCACCCCACCTACTCTTGATATCTGTGTAGATTTGGCTTGCAAGCCTATTGGTTTTCATGTGTATTCGTTCCCTCAACCTCCTTCCCCGTGCTTTGTTGATCTTGCAGATTATACTGTCTTGTGTTCTCCCATTCCAGACTCCTCACCTGCTGTGAATGAGGATTAAGTTGTTGATGGAGTTGGTATTATGTAGCCAACCTGCGCCATCATTCATGATGAGTATGTGCGGAAATCTAAAGAAGAACCTACGGTGAAGGATGACTCCCTTCCATCCGCGCCTCATCCACTTTTTCTTGACATCCCTTGTGATTCTGCCATTACTGATTTCCCCTATGAAAACAAATTTCCAGGTATTTCTACTTCCAATTATTCACAGGACATGTTGGATGTCATTTTGTTATTACATTGCGGAGAGTACACATATTCCTCTGAAAATTCATCCAATCTGTCATCTGTCATTTATGAAAGCACAGAGGATGAACATCTTTTCTTCTCATCTACCCCTCTGCCTGATTCATCAAATCATGAGGATGCCGACAAACATATTGAATTTTCTTATGTTGGTTGTTGTGATCTTCTTCATCTGATCATGATGTTGATTCAATCATTGTTAGTCTGTCTAAGACACTGGTCTACGATGATCTATCTATCAACGAAGTCAAAACACCTACGAACTGTCGAGTTACTTTAGCCCGAGATGATGGTTATGTCAGGCCCTCGCTGTTCTAAGGTTGGTTTCACTTCGAGTCAGGAAATTGTTGAAACACTCAAGGCTCCTCATCACTTTCTTCCTTGCATGAAGATCAACCAAACACCCAGATTTCAATTTCTCCACTCGAAATACACGATCCCATCGCTCATGAGTTGGAGGAATCTTACAAAACAAACACACATGCACAACGTAAGTGGTCTAGCTTTCTCACATTTTCTTGCATGTCACAGTCAAGAGAATTCATAGTCAGCCTCTTCACGTAGTGTAGCACAACACCATGGAAATTCCACAAAGTGCATGCCATGCGCTTCCACTCATTTTTGTTCTTTGGATGATTTTAAACTCGGAGTGTGTTTGTATTCACTGTTGCATCTTCCTTGTTTTTTGGTTGCACAATTGTCTTGTCTGGAAACCGTGCCTTCACCAACATGGGTCAACCAATGTGTCGGTGGCTGCATTGGAAGTATCACTTCATGTGAGATGACCCATGCACAGTTACCTTAGGAGTAGGGGCAATGTTTACTTTCATTCTGTTTGCTTGGATGCTTGTTTGCCTACTTGCTTTGTTTGTTCGTTTATATGCTTTCTTGTTTGCTTACTAGCTTTGATTTCAATTTTCTTCTACTTCTGCTTTGCTTTGTTGTTTGTTTGTTTGCCTGTATTGTTCATAGGTTAGTTTCACATGGACCATGTGTGACTCTTGAAACAAGCTGGGTAAAGTACGAGAGGACTTGTACAACTATCAATACTTAGTTATCTGTCATCCTACCTCTGTATGAAGAACTTGTTAATTTTAGTCCATGATACGTTGATGGAAAATATGTATTGTTCGAAGTCAACCTTAGTGAGAACATAATGCTTTTGCGCTAACTAGTGTCACCTACCCTAATTGGTTGTTTTTGTGTTAACCCTTGTTACCTCTGCCAAGTAGAGTAAGGTGATGGGGAAACCTTAAAAGGCATGTCAGAGGTATAATAAATTACTTCTTTGAAGGAACAACCTTTTCTGCTCTCAATAAGTCAGGATCCCTCTTCTTCCTTTTAAATGAATAAGTGTTATGCACAGCTGAAAATATGAAAAATGAAAGAATGAAAAAGTGAAAAAGGTTTGTAAAAAATGAAAAATGAGTAAGGTGAAAGAAGAGAAAGGGTTCCTTTGCAGAGAGGTGATGCAAGTAACTCCATCGGGGTACTGACTAGGCTCACTGGAAAAGGAGCCATGCTTGTGTTCGTATGTGACTCCACTGGGGTACTGTCCAGGCCTTCTGGCAGCGGAGCAACACCAGAGATGAAACTAAGACTTTGACGACTATAATGTTTGTACACCAATATACCCCTCAACCCCATCTAAACAACTGTGTTTCCTTGGCTTCAAATATGTGTCAATCGACCAAGATCTTGGTAGATGCTACATCTTACAATCAAGCTAGCGTGGAAACCAAGCGGAAATAAGAAATGAAAATTTCTTCCAAAGGTGTTAGACATGCTTTTCAAGAACAAGGTCCATTTAGAGAGCTGGAGTTCTACTAGTGTGTCACCAAGTGTTGTAGCGGCTACAACCACCCTCCAAATTTTTCCTTAACTTCGTTTTGGAGCCTCCCTACCAACCTTTCACAGCAGCATGTCTTGCTTCATCAAGTACATAAGCTTCCATGATTTTCTTGCAGATAGACAGCTTGTCCATCAGAGTTTCTTGCACTCCCCTCACAGGTTGTTCTCCCGGACTCGGTTTAGCAGTAGGCTGAGTAGCTCCCTAAACAATTTGCACAATTCTAGAGGGAAACTGGTCTTCCCTCTAGAAATTGTGCAATTTTGTCTAGTAGCTTGGTGGGCTCTAGAATTGTGTAATTCTTCTAGTCAAGCTTCATCCAAAAAATTGTGCAATTCTTCCCAGTATGGCTACTCAGCCCAGGAATTGTGTAATTCTTGGTAGAAATTAGTTTCTCTACTAAAAAATTGCACAAATCTCCTGGGCAGCCAGCCTAGCTCCCTCCCAAAAATGCGCATTTTTTCCTCCCAGCTGAGCAGACTGTTGCATGTGTAGTCGAGTTGATTGGTCCCCTCCGGGACTAAGCAAAGCTGACTTTCATGCATGGGATGATTCTCCCAAGGTAGCATGCAAAGGCATCCCTTGTTTTAGGGATCTATTTTTAGTAGTTGGAGGTTACATGGAAGGATTATTTCAAAAACCTCCCACCAAGTGTTTCTTCCCTTAGATATGTGACATGTGCACTGCAACCTTGATTTTATCAAAACTCATGAACCAGATGTTGTAGATCTCATTCCTAAGATCGACCATGCATGTATGACATCCCACATTGTATCTAGGAGTCATTGGCACATTCATCTCAACTGTTTTGGGATAAGCCCACCTTCCATGTCTTATGTTGCATTTCTAGTGCTTTTTGTATTTCACTTTGTATAAAGGTTGTCTACTTGATTTCAATGAGTGCTTGTTATTTTTTTGATACATACTAGCTTTTACTAGCACCGTTTCAGTTTTTGTTAACATCTCACTGTTGTCGCATGCATGACACTATTTTTCACGAATAGTTGCCGATTCAGTGACCTACCTCACTCACATGCATGTTGTTCAGTTTGCTTACACATGCATGTATGTATTATTCTGTATAAGTATGTATGAATCTTTTTGAAATGTGTTGTTGTTTTAACCATCACTTTGGATTGCTCACTAACTTGCTTTCCAGATTATGATGCATCTTTGCTTGTGTGTTCCCTTCCAAGTCACGTACTATTACAGGATTCCAAGGGGTGCACTCACCTCACCCTTAGTGTGTTAGAAACTCTCATGCACCTTCCCTGACTTACTATAGTTGTCACACCCTTGCAACCAATAGAGACATCTTACTTGCCTCTGTGCGAAATCACAGTCAATACGATATTGCACGACCCACTGTTGGGACTCCTACATCAAACGGTCTAAGGTCTAGTTGGGACTTCTTACTGGGAAGATCCCCTTACATGTTGGCGGGCCTAGCACCGTCAACAATAATTAAATTTAAAAAATAACAACAAAAGAACCTACAAAAAATGAAATTTACTTTTAGCAAACTCAACTAGGAAACAAACACAGGAAAAATGTCCAATTGAATTCTAATTAGTGAAAATCTGAAAATTGAGACCTAGAGGCATCTCTCTCTCGCTTACTTTCTCCTTTGGTTTATCTAGTGTATTGGTCTAATTTGGAAGATTGTAGAACCTTGATGAAAAGAATAAACTTGGAGATTCTAGATTCCCATCTTCCACCATGGATATTTGCATTCTCATATTCCACCCTGGTCCTTCACTTACAATCTCATCTAGACATCTTATATTATTATATAGAAGAGTTCCTAAGTTTTTTTATTGTTTTTTTCCAGCATTGAAAGCAGTGTTTCTAAATTTTCCAGAGAGAAAAATGACCTTTTTTGCTGCTTATAAATCATACATTTTGTAAGTCTGTGATTCAAGTTCCGTTGTAAGCTTGAACTATACTTTTTTTTTTATTCTTATTGAATAAAAGAAAGTATCATTCAGACAAAGGAAAACATTGTACATGGTACTAACTATCATATCATCTAGTGGGATAAATTTTGCAACATTTATTTGTCAACCCAAGCTAGATAATCTTATCTTATAGCTTGTAGAATAAATTTATGTTCAAGGTGGAAATTTGTCCATAGTAATGGGCATAAGCAGACCAACAATGTAGACAATCCTCTTCAAATAATCTAGGTAGAAGACAATTGTGAGGGCATCAACCCATAGGTTTTTTTTCTTTGAAATTCAAATACAAAGATACTTCTTACACTAAAAATGTAAACATAGAAACACATGAAGCTTAATGGAAAAAAGTTCAAGGAAGGGAAGTAAAATTGCAACAAAATTTGATTAACATTAATTTATGGGTTGTTGTAAGCAAACTTTCAAACATGGGAAGTAAAACTGCATCTACATTTGATTAGCATCAATGTATGGGTTGTAAGAAAACTTTCATACGTAGAAGTAAAATAGAAAAAACATTTTATTAGCATCAAAGTATTTATTGTTGTAATAATTACAAAAAACAGAACCAAATGAACATGAATTAATTGAATGGAGTCTGAACATTAAGAGATGGTAGAAAAAAATAAATTATTGAGGGTCAGAAATAGATACTGGATTTATCATCTAGATCTATCTAGAAACTCAAAAGAAAATCTCTGAAGACTTAACAAAGTATTTGGATCAAGGCTCACAATGTGAAGTTTATTTTAAATAAGTGACTTTTTACATTTAAAATGAGCAAAGAAAAAACGATGTCCAACAATGTTAATGCATCAAGGCATCAATAAAACTACTAGAAGTGCATATAAAGGTATATAAAAATGATGCCTAATGAACTTTATTAAAAACATTACCCCTAAAACATAATAATATATTGCAACCTTCAAACCATACTCATAATAACATTAAATAAAATAAAGACAAATCTAGCAACCTACAATGTAAGTTGTGAATTTTAAAGTTTGGAATCCTTATTACAACCAAAAAAAAATTTCCGGTATATATGCATCTCTTGTCCATTGTTATATTCATTACTTGTTGTAAGAGTTTAGTTATATCATGGAGTCTCGAAGTGGTCATTAAAACTATCCCAAGGTAACCAAGGGGAATCTTAATTGCATCCCATGAACCGATGACATGCCATTTAATCATTAGAACATGGTTGTCATTCATAAAAGTGTTTCATCTTCTAACTATGGGAATGGTTCCACCGAAAAGTTGTTGGAAAATGTAACTAGGTTCCGTCTTCATCTAATGTACTTGAGTCATCTTGTAATGTACTTTTCAAAATAATAAAGAAAAGAATTTGTATTATTATTATTGTAACTTATTAAAGCATGGGTTCCATGCTTGGGTCACCATATTTTAGGTCAAAGTCCCCATTGAGGACTTCTAGGATGTATTATGAGTCAATAGAGTCATTTTACTTTTAAAGAGACCTTTCTTGGACTTTTGAGTCATGTAAAAAGGTTAAATATTTAGTCAAATGTAATTTATGTACCCTCCATATCAAGTCGGCCTAGAAGAGATCAATTTGATAGCATAAGGACACTAATTCTACCTCACATGGAGCCTATAAATACAAGCAAATTGAATTCATTTGGAGCACACTCTCTCACAATAAGTTTGATCTCTTGAAGTTGGAGGAAGTGTGAGGTATGAATCCGAGAAGCCAAATAAAGTTGAGTTTGGTGGAGTCTAAGGAGAAGAAGAAAATCGAAATTTTGGTGTCTCTCTCTTTGTGTTTCGTGTTCTATATTGGAAGATAGAAGTCTTCCAAGTTTTGTTGATGCCAGAAGTTGTCTGATGTCAAAAGATTCTTGATACCAGAAGCTGCTACATGGTCGAAGTTACTAGAAGAGAGGTCAAAGATCTAGGAGGCTAACCTGGTGTGGAGGGGAGGTTTGGTCTTTGTCTAAGGTGAAGAGTCTCAAATAATACTACTGAAAGGAAGACAATTTTGGTCGGGCTTTCCCTGAGGGGAGTTTTTCCCTGACATAGTGCCTACCACTGGTGTCCATTGTTTTATGTGTTATTTCTTTGGTAATTGCTTAATGAACTAAAAGAAAGAAGATATAAAGAATCATAATAACAAACCAAGAACATCACAAGTAATTATCAACTATAAAAAAAATATTTTTGATTTCATGATTTTCTAACATGGTATCAGAGCTTTGGTATAGAAAGAAGAAAAAATTAGTCTCAAGCACTTGATCAAGGAACCATTCAAAAGGGTTAATTTAGTGAAGAATTCCACTATATTTAAGGGATATGTTTAACACAATAAAGGGAGAGAACAAGCTTGAAAGAGCCTCAAACTACAGGTCGTTGAAGAAGAGGATTTACCTCATCCTTGAAAAGAAAAAGGTACTAGACTTGATGAAAGGAAAAATAAAGAAGCTAATCTAGATTTAAATAGGAACACAACAAATTATAGATACAACCATAAATAGAGAGATGCAGCAGAAATAATACTTCATTTCATTAATGGAAAATACTGAAATATGTTTACAAAGAGAAATGGAAATAAATTAACTTGGGCAATGGTAGCTTATCTCTGAGAAGAGATGCGATGGCTATGTGCCTATGAACTATGTTACAATGAGACTCAAGGGCCTTTTTATTATTGAATAATAAGAGTGAACCCTAAACAACTGAAACCCTAACTCGAGGAGATGTAACACCAAGAGTTTATGGGCCTCCTTGGGGTTAGTTGGACAACCAACATCCTTGGGTCATGACTTGGCCATATTATCTATGTTTGGTGCACTTGATACCCCGTTGGAAAGATCTCTCAGAGGACTACAACGAAAAAGACAATTATATATAAAAAAAAAATCGTTGATGGTAGATTGCCAAAAAAACGTCGTTTAGGGCCTCAAAACGGATCCTGAAGTTTAGGACCCGGAAAAAAACTAAAACTAGTAAACTATGCTACAATTAAGGAAACTGAAAAAATGAAAGAAACAATGGTGGGGGTCCAAGTGGAATTGGTGGGTGGCCACCAATATCCACCTAGATCATTCCTCCCCCCTTAGGAAGAAATGCTCCCCATTGCGTTGAGTTCCTCCATGATAAGAGGAAACTTTTGCTAAACTTGGTCCTTGGTGAGCCACTTACTTGGTGAAGAAGTCGGCCTACTTTGACAACTCGATACAGTTGGATCTTCTGCTGGCGAGTGTGCTTGATCTGCGTGTCCATGATCCGATCAGTTGCAACTTGTTCTATGCAATCTGGATTTAACTCTTATTTTGTGAGTTGTTCTGGAATGTCAAATGTGTCTAGTAATGGTGGAAAATATGGTCAAAGGCAGTCCACATTGAGCATTGGGTGCAGGCCAAGGAATGGGGGAAAGCTGAGATCAAATGCATTGTCTCCCACATCCTTAGTAATGGTGTAAGGACCATATCTGAGTGGTCTATTTTTCTGATAAGCTCTGGTAAGGCGTTCATTTTGCAAATGCAACTAGACTTTGTTGCCCACTTGAAACTTATGTGGCACCCGATGTTGATCATGTCGCTACTTGAACTTGGCATTTGATTTCTTCAAAATGTACTGGACCTACTCAAAGCTATGTTGGATGTGCTCAATGAAGTTGTTTTCCTTATCAGATTCAGACTCAACATGAGTTGAATCTTCTTGAGTAGATACAAATGGCATGGCCACATCAATGGGACATAGTGGATGGAATCCCAAGACCACCTAAAAATGGTTGTGGCCTGTCGAGCTGTGGAGAGCCTGGTTATAGCTGTATTGAACATAGGGGAGGCCCTCATCCCATGTGTGTGGATGCTTTGAGTTGTACATGCATAGAATGTGTACGATCATCTTGTTGACAACCTCTATCTAGCCATCAGTTTGGGGATGGAAAGTTGTTGACTTAGTGAGTTTGGTGTCCAACATTGACTAGAGACTGGACCAAAATGTATTAAGGAACCTGTTGTCCAGATCTAATATGATAGGCTGTGGGATCCCAAAGTGTACCCACACTCGTTCAAAGAAGAGTTTAGCAGTGGCTTCTGTTGTGATATTCTTCTTGCAGGCTACCATAATGGCCATCTTCGAGAATCTATCAACGACCACAAAAACACAGTCACTTCCATGCTTAGTAGAAGGAAGGCCCAACATGTAATCCATGGAGATGGATTCCCAAGGTCGACTAGGGGTAGGCAGTAGAGTATAGAGGCCTTGCTTCTTGATGGTCGATTTGGAAATGGCACAGGAAGTGCAAGGTCTAATGTACTTCTTGACATCTTGACGAAGATTTGACCAATAGAAATACTTCTACAATACTATCACCATTTTCTCGACCCTGAAATGCCTAGTAACCTGAGTGTAGTGTGCTTCCCAAATCATCTTGGCATGCTCGCTTGCAGGAACACAAAGGTGACCCAAGTGGCATAACAAGTCATCCTGGAGGTGAAAATCTGGAACATGCTGACCCTCCAAGAGCGTCTGCTATGTGTGGCCAAATTCTGGGTCTCTTTTGTAAAGAAGTGTCCAATCAGAAGTCTTGTGCCCACAAGAGTTGGGCATGGTAGTTAATCCCATGATCAGTGGTCGACCAAGGCAATATGCAACATTATTGGTGCTTCCCTTCTTATACTTGATATTCAAATGGAACTTTTGCAGGTATGTGGACCACTTTTGATGGCGATCATTCTGCAACTTCCCTTGCATCTGTATGAACTGCAGGGGCCGGTTGTCTCTGTGAATGACTGTTTCCTTCCCCAAAATGTAATGTTTCAATTGTCAGAAGGCCTACACAATGGAATACATATCTTTTTCATAAGTGAGATACTTCGATACTGTGTCTGAAAGTGTCTCACTTTGATATGCCATTGGATGCCCATGTTGAGTAAGGACTGCCCCAATACCATAGTTAGAGGCATTTGTCTCGATCTCAAATGGCTGTTGAAATTCTGGTAATGCAAGAAGTGGTGCTGAGAATAGATGATGTTTCAACTCTGTGAATGCCTTCTATTGAGATTCACACCAAAAGAATTTTTCTTTCGCTCCTCCCTTGGTGACTTGACTCAAGGGCCAAGTGATATGAGAGAATCCCAACATGAACCTACGATAGAAATTGGCAAGACCGAGAAATTTGTAGAGCTTTGTCAGAGTAGTTGGAGATGGCCAATCCCGAATGACTTAGATCTTGGTTGGATCCACATGCACCCCCCGTTCATCAATAATGTATCCCAGATACTAAACTTGATTCATGCCAAAATTGCATTTCTCCAAATTGGCACATAGCTTGTGTTGCCGCAGTGTTTGGAGAATCCATCAGATGTGCTGGAGGTGCTCTTCCCAACTCTGGCTGAAGATTAGGATGTCATCCAAGTATACCACTAAAAATTAGTTGGTGAATGGCTGCAAGATTTCATCCATCAGCCTCATGAAGGTTGCAGGAGCATTCGTCAACCAACGGGTAACCAACCATTCGAAAAGGCCCTCCTTAGCTTTGAAGGCAATCTTCCACACATTAGAGGGTTCGATTGGTACCTGGTGATATCTTGGCTTCAAGTCGATCTTGTTGAAATATTTTCCCCCTTCAGCTGGTCCAAAGGGTCATCAATTCGTTGGATTAGGCACCTATTTTGGACAGTGATCTTGTTGAGCGCTCGATAGTCAATACAGAGTCCCCAAGTCCCATCCTTCTTCTGCACCAACATGATCGGGCTCCCACAAGGAAATAAACTCGGTTGGGTGTGACATTTCTATAGCATCTCCTAAATCTGTCTCTTGATTTCATCATTCTCTACAATGGAGCGCCGATAGATTGGTCCATTGGGTAGTAGCACATTTGGGGTTAGATCGATGGAGTGCTTGACTTGACAGTGCAGAGGTGCCCCTGCGGGGGAGGTGAAGATGTCCTCGTACTTCTCCATGACCTTGTCCATTGGTTTTTGTCATGCAAAGGGGCCATGTATGGAGGTTTTGGCCACCGTCTTCTTCTTTCCCTAAGGGCGTATCACCAGGAAAATAAATTTCTGGGTTTTGGAAATGAGCTTATTTAATTGTTTTGTAGTAACCAAAGAGATGGCGGTAGGCGTTGCTACCTCTGGTATCCTGTACAACTTATTTCCCAAAGTAATAATAACAATAGGAGGCCTTGACTCATACACAACATGTTGCTTCCATAAGTATGGTTGGCCTAATAATACATCACAGAAATCAAAGGGAGCAACATCACATAATACCTCATCTATGAAGGGATTGATGTTGTATGGAAGGCGACATTGCTGGCTCACGTGAAGATCCCATCCTTGGTGAAGCCACCCGATGGTGTATGGTTGGGGATGTACCATGGTTGGTAGTCCTAGTTGCTTCACGACCTCTACTGAAATGATGTTCGTTTGGCTCCCACTATCGACAATGAACTATAACAGGGAACCCTTTACCGACATCTGGGAGTGGAAGAGGCACTCCTCCTCCTCTGGATCATCAGGTTCCTCCTTTTGGATCTTTGTAGTGGCAATGGTGGCATTGGGCTCCACATCGATAATTTGCTTCCCTTTTTCATTTCCCTTGTTGCGTTATGACTCACAGTCGGAACATGCATCTGATTTTGAAGCCTTCAGCTCAGCCAACAGTGACTGCTTGGCCCAACACTCACTTGGGTTGTGAGTGGAGCTCATAGGGAACTCGCACCACTTTCCTATGTACTTCTTCGGCTTTGCGGTGTTTTTCTTTATTTGCGGCTTTGACAGGTTTTCCTCGGCCACCCTGCCTTGGATTTGTCCTTTGTCCTACGGTTTGGGGGCACCTTTCCCTTGTCTCGTTTCTTCTGTTTAAACTTATGCTTGATCTTGACAGTGTATCAGTACGCTGTGCTGAGCGAGGTGAGGTCTAGGAACTTCATCTCATCCTACATGTCCCTGTGTAGGCAGTTGTGGTATTTGAGTACCAAATTCCACTTAGAATCCTTGATACCCAACTTTGTGCGAAGGGTATGAAAAATATTGGTAAAATCTGGCACGTCTTGGTCCTTTCCTTGCCGCAGCATGGTCCACTTTATGTATTTATTCTTATAGCTTCCAACAGGGTAGTACTGCTCCTTGATGGCATCCCGGAATCAATTGCAAGTGGGTGCAGATGAAAACAATGAGGCCGTACTTTCATCCTTCTGCTCGCTATAGGTTTCCCACGAGTCCTTGACATGGGGAGTGGCTTTGAGAAAAGCGAAAGTAATATTTTCCCAGTCGAAAAAATAATGAACAAAAAATACTCTTCTAGCAGATTTAACCATTTATCTACAATGTCTACATCTATCTGACACACAAATATGGGAATATCAAAATTAGCTTGTATCTAAAGGGTGTGGTGCTTCAAGAGTAGCTGCTAGAAGTAGATGTGTTGCCCCTAGGTAGCCGCTGAAGGATCTCAGAAAATTTGTCCATTATCGCGTTCCTTTTTCAATTGAGGCCCTCTTCGATCAAGATTTTGATAGGATCTCTTGCTCCCTCTTCTTTCTTTTCATCTGCCATGGGAGGCCATCGGGATTTTCTAGGTTGGTCTTGCAAAGGTTCGACCAGTTCAAGCCCTAACTCCTTATATCCTGACCTCGTTGGGACATGCAAAGAAAAATAGAGAAAGAGCAGACCGCTTTGATACCACTGATCTGGATTTAAACATGAATGCAACAAATTACAGATACAACCATAAATACAGAGATGTAGCAGAAATAATACTTCATTTCATTGATGGAAAATACTGAAATATGCTTACAAAGAGAAATGGAAATAAACTAGAGAGTTGCGATAATGAAAAAGAGATCATTGGAATCCCTAGGCTATGGCATGGATATGGTAGCCAATCTAGAGACCAACACTAGTGCAAAGCCGAAGCTCAAACTAAGCTTCCACAATGTCATGATTATTTTTCAAATACTAATGAGAAAAGAAATAAAGACAAGTCCCTTACTGGAAATTCAAACCAGTATTTATCTATTTTTTCCCTCATCCCTGTCTATTCATTAATTTACAAAGAGAAATCCTTTTCCAACCATAGGACTAAACACTAGTCCATTCTTGAATAAAATAATTCTGCACAACTCTAGGATAGATTTGCAGAAAGAAATGTTCTAATAGGCTATACATCATCACCTCATTCCGCATGTCATGCTACAATGTCAAAATATCTACAAAGGACTAGTTAATGTCATTGTATATTATGGAAAACCTGTGACTTTTTTGGTTTGATAAATTACTTGCAATCTAACACTTAGAAAGTATATTTCTTGATTTTGTAGAAGCTCCATTGATGGTCCCACTAGAAAAGAGAAATGGAATTCTCCCTATTGACTTTGGAGGATTTGTTGTTATATTTTTATTGTGTTTTTGTTTAAAATTGTTTCTTATATGAGTTGCACCTGAGAAAATTTTCCATTTTGATGTAATTATGTTCTTGTTACAAGCCCCAAAATAACTTTGCCATGAAGGGCTCAGAGAAAAAGGAAACCTCCTCTTGTTTTGATCTAGCTCTTACCCTTTTCATTAATGTTTTTTTGGAGACTCTAATCATCAACTTATAAAGGTTCTATTGTTTGCAGAGTATCAAAGTTTTTAGAGGGAGACTAAATTATAGAGAGTAACAAAGCCATTCATTCATAAAAATTCAAATAAATAAAGTGCAAAGATATGTCTGATTTAGTGACCCAAAGAAATCATCAATGTGAGTAAAACACAGTAAAAGGAAAAATACTTAATAGAGAAATTCCCTCCTTACAATAATACATAATTCAATGTTGCAACTCTTTTCAACTAGAAATCAAAATGTTATCATAATCCAGGCCAACTCTTATAGAACACAGATGTATCATTGTCAAATATACTAATAATTGCCCAAGTTTGATAACCCACAAGTGTGAATAGGCATTATGAAAAAATATGTGTCTTGAGAACATGATCCAAAGGTACTTTTCGCTTGTATGAACTAATCTAACTCTCAAGTTACAATTTTTCCTACCACAATGGACAAGTTCGTCATAAATTCCTGCACAGTCTTAGCACTGAAAGGTTCTAGTGCTATAACCTACAATTTTGTGCATAAACATTGTATGTAACAACAACCCTCTCGAAAACAAATAATAAGGTAATATGAATGTCAAATATATTTGAGAATTGGATTACTAACTGCGAATTAAGTAAATTTCATTAGTTATGTGAAGCTCAAATGGTTTTTGTAATCTCTAGGCAATATGCTCATTTTGAGAACGTAGAAGAGTTGTCATGTATGTGCTTTAATTTGGACTAATCTAAGCATACAAGACATCACTTATGGAGATAATGTTTCACAAATTATCTAGATATTTTGAATTGAAAAAGTCTAAATGTAAAAAAGTGGTAGCTAAATGGATAGTCAATATAAGAACTTAAGTATATACACTACATTCTTGATACAAAAGTAGGGCAAATGACAATAAATCTACTTGCTCAAAATGACGATGTGCATAGTATTCTCGTAATTGAACAATTGGCACAAGATCACCATTTACAATATTGCACTTATAAGTTCCATTAAAATGCAAAAATTCTTGTTATTAGTTCAAAAAATGTATGACAGACACTTCCGTAGAAAATTATCAACACATTTCATGATTGTTTCATTTCTGAACATTCGAATTGAAATTAGGCATGTATTTAAATGCATCATATTTATGTTAGTTTCAGCTCCTCAACAACAAAGCTTGAATTTGAGTTTTCCATGGGAGAAAAGTTTGATGGGAAAGCCACAACTAGTTTTCCTCATTTATGATTGGATACAATCAATTCTAATCTCATCAAACCAAGAAGAATATTGCAACACAAATATTAAAAAAGAAAGATAAATGTTTGGATGCTCAATGTTGTGTAATATTTAAGTGTTGTTTGCAGTCCAAGAAGATACTTCCATCCCACTTTGGATTTGTGAGTAGCTTGAAATAAATCAAATCTGGCATGCTCTATGACAACTCCAAATTTATCAAAGAGAATGGCATGTATTTAAAGGATGGAATGGATATTTGAGTGATGTTTTCTTATATGGTTGCAACCTCAAAAATACTTGATTCCCTTCTTGAAATTTGTGTTTTGAACGATGTTGATTTGCCTATTGCTTCATGCAGTTTTGAGCTTGATGGAGATTCTCTCTGAGGTGGGCCAGCATGGTTGTGCGGTTCTGTAGGAGTTGATCATATGCTTGTACCTTCGAGCCTCCCTGGATATAAGAAGTAGGTGAAGGAGGGAGTTGACCATAAAATGCTTCATATGGAGTCATTTTGGTGGTGGCATGATAGTTAGTGTAATACCACCATTTGGCTAGAGGTAACCACTGTACCCATAGATGCTGCTTTTCTGAAGTGAAACACCTAAGGTAGGTCTCTAGACATTTGTTGACTGCTTTAGTTTGACCATCAGTTTGGGGATGATAGGAAGTACTGAGTTATAGTTGGGTACCTTATAGCCTGAAGAGTTCCTGCCAAAATTTATTGGTGAAGATCGGGTCACGATCAAACACAATGGAAGTGGGCATGCCATGCAATTTGAAGATCTGGTCCATGAAATATTGAGCCACCAAAGCCGGTGTAAAAGGGTAGGGTAGGGCACAAAAATGAGCATACTTAGAAATTCTTTCCACAACCACCATGATGATTGACTTGTTTCTTGACTTCGGACGACCCGTAATGAAGTCCATAGAAACCTCTGTCTAGATTGAGGCTGGGATGGGAAATGGCTGTAATGTGCCTGGGGATTTGATTGTTTCTCCTTTGTGGTGCTAACATATGTCACACTCAGCTACAAACGTAAGAATGTCCTTTTTCATGCCTGTCCGAAAGAATGAACATCGAGTGTGAGCATAAGTCTTCTGAAAGCCTGAATAACCTGCAGTGGGAGATGAGTGCAACTCCACCAAAATGCGACTTTTGAGGGTGGATGTTGGTGATATCACAACTCTGTCCTAGTAGTGAAGAATCTCATCTTGCCAAGAGTAGCCCGCGGTGGAATTTGGATCTGCCTGTAATTTATTAATGAGTTGGGAGAGCAAAGGATGTGAAAACCATTCCTTGTGAGCCTCTTCAATCCATTCTGGAATAGGAAGGGAGATTGCGAGTAGGGTGCTTTCCTCCTCAAATTGGTGTGATAAAGCATCTGCTACAACATTTTCACGCCCTTTCTTGTAAATTATATCATAATCATATCCCAAAATTTTGGCAAGCCATTTATTTTGTTGTGGCGAGGATAGGCGATGCTCCAAAAAATATTTAAGGCTTTGATGATCTATGCGAATTTGGAAATGCCACCCGAATAAGTATGGTCATTGGGTATCTACTACATGTAAGATGGCCATCATCTCCTTTTCATAGGTAGATTGTCCCAGATTTGTCTCACTTATTTGTTGGCTAGTAAAGGCCAAGGGTTGACCTTCCTACATTAAGACTGCCCCAATACCTGTACCTGAAGCATCACATTCAATCACAAAATATTTGGTGAAGTCGGGTAGTGCCCGTGAGACCCAAGAATCCTCTTAAGTTCTTCAAGGTCTTTGGTTGAGGCCAATCCTGCATTGCCTGGATCTTTTTGGGGTCCACCCTAACACCTTCGCGCCCCACAATGTGGCCCAAATACTCAACTTCTACCATGCCAAAAGAGCACTTGGACATCCTGACAAATAATTTATGCTTCCAAAGTAGTTGCAAGAGCAAATCTACATGCTGAAGATGTGTGGCCCAGGTGCGGTTGTAGATGAGGATGTCATCAAAGAAAACAGGGACAAATTTTCTGAGATATGGTTTGAGCAAGTGGTTCATGAGGCTCTGAAAAGTGGATGGGGCATTACAAAGGCCAAATGGCATGACCAAGAATTCATAATTTTCTTCATGAGTTCGGAAAGCAGTCTTTGGAATGTCTACTTCTTTCATGAGAATTTGGTGATAACCTAAGTGAAGGTCGAGCTTAGTAAAGAATTGAGCACCATTTAGTTCATCTAGCAAATCATCGACAACCGAGATGGGAAATTTATCTTTGACCATCATCTTGTTGAGGGCCCTGAAGTTTAGACACATATGCCATTCCCCGTCTTTCTTGAGCACCATGACCACATGCGATGAATAAGGAATAATGCTAGGATGAATGACGCCTACTTCCAGGAGTTCCTTGATGATTTTTTCAATTTAATTCTTTTGGGAAAATGGATATCTATATGGGCCCCTATGACCAAAGTAATGTTATGATCATGTTCCCCTATGGAGGGTGGAACCTCATGAGGCTTGTCAAAGACCGATAGATGGTTGTTTAAGATCTATTGCATCTTAGGATGAATATGAAGAGAAGTGGGTTCAAAGGCCTGGATGGCATTAAACTGGGCTATAACTCCATGGTAGCCCTTTTTAGCAATTTTTCCATCCTATGCAAGCTGATGATAGAGGGAGCACCTACCTGGAGTCCTCGGAGGGTATGTGTGTGGTTTTTCTACTTAAAGCTCATATATAACTCATGGAAATCCATTGTGATTGAGCCAAGTGTGCGAAGCCATTCAGCACCCAAGACAATGTCACACCCTCCCATGTGTATGGCAAACATGTGGGTATTTAGTTGATGATCTCCCATTTGAAGTTTGACATTTTCACAACGACCTTCACATTTCATTTTCACCCCCTCAGCAATTTGGATGTGGAAATTAGAGACTGCTTTGACAAAACAATGCATTGCTTCAGCGACTCTTTGATGGATAAAGTTATGCATACTGCCATTATCAATCAATACTACTAAAGGGTGATCCTTAATAAAACCTCTGATTTTGAGAGTTTGGGGAGAAGAAATCCCTGCCAAAGCATGAAGCGAGATAATTGGTTCGTCAGGTGTAGCTAGGAGCGCATTGTCTGGCTGGTTATCTTCATCTTCCTCCTCTAGTTCCTTAAATGGTGGGGCTTCCTCTGTTGAACTCTGATCATTAGCATCAATTGGAAAGAATTTGGGTTCCTTGCATTTATGCCCCGGGGAGTCTTTCTCATCACAGTAGTAACATAATCCTTGCTTTCTTCTTTCCACCATTTTCGCTAGTGACACCTTCTGAACCTTAAGTGTTTGGGTAATGCTTGGAGCCTGGGTGGGGTCACCCTTGGCTATGAAATTTGGATGAGTCGAATGAGCCGCTAATGCGCGTTATACTTCACGAGCTATCTTGCAAGCATCAAGCCATGAGATTGGGTGTTGTAGTTAGACGTGAGATTGTATGGATTCTTTGAGATCGTTGACAAAACATTCCAAGTAGAACTCATTTCGTAGACCTCCTGTGTGGAAGGCTAAGGCTTCAAAGGTTGCAATATATTCTTGCACTGTTCCTGTCTGTTGGAGCTTAGTAAGACGACCCAAAAAATTAGATTCATGGTCAAAGTGATCTGTAAGGGCTTCTGTGAATACCTGCAAAGTCACGAGCCTTTCATAGCAACATTGATGCCACTGCCACCATTGTCATCTTTCGTTGTCCAAGTACATGCTACCCACACTAAGCTGAGTCACATCATCTCTGATGTGATTCAGTGTGAAATATTGCTCCATTTGTGCTAGCCATGTGGCCGGATGAGATCCATAAAATTTATACATGTCCAGCTTGGGTGGTCATGGCTGGGACTATTGGTGGTTGCCAAAGAGGTGAAGAGAATGGCTAGACTTGCCCTTAATGTTTTCATTGAAAGCATATGCCTTCGAGTGTTCCTTCGACTTTCCCCTTGTGACTGTGTCAGCTAAGGTCTTGATCGATGTCAGTACTGCGTCCAAATTTTGTTCAAGGGTGTCGATCTTCTCATTAGCCATAGCTTGAGCTCTGGTTTGTACTAAGCACCGATTTGGTGCACTTAAAATTTGGGACTACCCAAAATTTTTAACGCTAACAAGTGAATGGTACCACCTTGCTTAGCTCATCGACCTGATTCTTATGGGCTAAGTCTCCTATAAGCGTCCCGAGAGGGTCCAAAAGGAGTTTTACTCACTTAGGAATATTGCAGTAGCCGATTCCTAGAAAAATCAGTTCTGCCCAATGTCCTGTGAGAATCACGCCCAGGTATAGGGGCCCACAAAAATAGTCTAATCTATCGGCTAACCCTTAACTGCAGAGTATGAGTAGGAATGTGGCAGTGATCAAACCCCAGCGGCTAGATCTGAATGGCGGATCTGATTGTGGTAACTATTGCAGAACCCAACAGCTAGATCTGAATGGCGGATCTGATAGATATGAATGGCAGATCTGAGATATCTGAATGGAAGAACTGATTGTTGGGGCTACGAGAGAACCCCACCTGCTAGATCTGATCTAGTAAAGATGATGTGTGATCTAGAGAAGGACAAGGGAACTATGGTCTCAAGGAGTGTCAGGTGCTACAGATCACAATATACATAAGGCTCTAACAGTAGTACTCGGCCTAGTCTTTGAGGGCACTAACCAAGGAGGATCAACTGTACCGTTAGCCGTACAACCTGACTACCCTATCGTATGTGTGAGTAATCTCCCTGAGTATTGTTATCAGTGTACTATAGTAGCAAGACAACAGATGGTTTATCTATGGAGAGGATTCAAGAGAGCCTAGGGGGCTTCCGATATACCTAGAGGGTACTTGGAAGACAGTCCGTGCGCAGTTCTATCTAAGGCGCTACTACTCGAAGGGGTACCCACAGGGGTTACAAGGGAGTACAACAAGCATGACCACCTCTTGTATTTCCTACATGTATGCCTCCCCAAATCCATAGGTTTATGCGCTCAACGACAGATCTTGTGGTTTAAAGATGCCAAAACACGTCTCTAGCCAATTTTTTTTTGTTGCTAAAAATGGAGATCCCACCGGCCCTGGAAAGTGCTCTGATACCACTTTTTATGCTCTTGACTTGCGAGAAGATACCAGAATATGAAATATGCGATGAAATATACCTAAAACATAGAACAATAAGAAATAACATCAAGTATTTTATTATTCATAAAGGAAAGCAATGTTCACTTGCCTCTTTGAGGGGGCAACCTCCAATAGAGCTAGGCTCAATTACAAAATAAGACATGATGCTCCTCGAGGGGAGTCTCTATCCTTTATATAGGATTCATGCATGCAATACCATGGGTTAACACCATTGTTCTTATTAATACCATCTATCTAATACCATGGCCCATTTGCAACTAACTGTGGTCTCTTCCTTAAATGCGGGTCAACCACTTACAATTATTAATATGGGCTTTATTGACTCTTTACTTAACTATACTATGACTCAACCCTATTACATAAATAAGGGGGTTAGGGTTGGACCCTAACAACATGCATGAAGCTACTGCGCGACAGTCAGTCTATAAGGGGATTGCAGGAACTCATAAATAGATGTGATGGGACCATGCCAAGAGAATCGTGCGTAGTCCAGAAGATTGGAAAGCATACGATGAGGACAGGGAGAGAAATGAGGTTAACCACACAGATTGGAGAATATGAGATGGACCAAGTAATTCTGGACCTAGGATTGGATGCGAACGTTTTGCCGAGGTAGACATGGGAGCGCATGGGAAGGCCTATGCTACAATGGTCTCCTATCTAGCTACAAATGGAGAACCCGAAAAAGATAATACCTATGGGGCGATTGCAGGGAATCACTGTGGATATTGAAGGAGCGAGCGTGCTAGAAGACTTTGAAGTGATAGAGATTATTAATGACAACAATCCCTACCCCACGCTCTTAGGAATTGATTGGGCTACTGGCATGAACAGGGTGATTAATCTGAAGAAGCGCAAGATGAATTTTGAGAAGAAGTCTCTATGCGTAGTTATACCCTTGGACCCTGCTGAGGGATCGCGCTATACAGAGCCGACGCACTACTATGAAAGCAACAATGATTTGGACTGCATCTACAAGATAACCGCATGAGAGAAATATTGGGTAAATCCCACCACAAACGGATGGATTTCATGGGAGCGCAAAAGCTCTTGTACATCAGATTCTGATGAGGAGATAGAGCGACGGCAAAACCGGTTACACGAGGTAACCACACTGAACTGTAATATGATGACAAGATCGTTGCATTGTGTATTGACATAAGTGAGGGATCTGACTACTTATGATGGGTTAAGTGAGGTAGATACTTTCCTAGACAAGTTTGAAAGGGAGGTGCCAGAGAAGCATCGTTTCTAGGCTTTGAAGTGGGTACTATGTGCTACGCCTGTGAGGTGGTGGGGTATGCACAAAGGAAGCTTTGAGGATTGGAACGAAAGCAGGAGAATGATGCACATGCATTTTGGGAAGCCTGAGATGTGACTAACAGATAAATACAATGGATGGGATGGTCCGCACGTGCATCTAGCCAGGTGGGTACAGGCATATGGTAAACAACTTGCATGGATGCACATGAACTTTGCATTGGGGAATATAGTCAATAAGAATGTTTTGGGGGGGGAAATTACATGAACAATCCCTCAAGTTGGAATGACAAAGTGTGGAAAAAATGAGTGCGCAAAAGGTTACCCACACAAAAGCATTTAATGAAGTGTGTGAAGCATTGAACAAGGTATGTAATGCATAGTGAAGTGATTGGGACCTGCTCGTACCAGTAGTTTTATGGGCTTATAGGACAACGTGCAAGAAACTGATGAGATAGACGCCTTCTAGGTTGGATTATGGAGCAAACACTGTAATGCTAATGGAGTATATTATGTCTAGTACGCGCATAGCAGTGCTCGTGGATATGATGGTTCACAGAGCCTTGGAAGAAGGGATCACGCAGATGGACGAAGAAGAATGCTTGGGACCTGATGAAGGGATCCAACACGATAATCTTAGGCTCTAAGAACTCATGAATGAAAGAGCTCGGTTAAGAGAGAAAAGTGCTATGGTGGAAGCAGAAGTCAAGAAGCATGAGGAAGGAATAAAGAAGAATTTTATTGATAAGAAAATTGTGGTGATAAAACAGGATGAGCACGATTACGTTGACGAATTTGGGGACTACCGCCGAGAGTCAATCAGTGTGATGCCTTGGATTGGGCTGTATATTACTTGAGGGATTACTGATGGTGGCGCGGTACAGTTGGTAAAGTTAAACGGAGAACCTTTCCCAGGAAAAGTGAATGGCAGCCGGTTGAAGCCATACACTGGTGGCCCGACTATTCGACAAGCTGACCAAACCAAAGTCTTAGTGCACCAGGCAGCTGAAAGGAGGCACGGGACTATAAATAGGTGCAGGGCATGAGTTCTGATACAACAGTCTCTAAACAGCATGTGCATGAGGTACAACAGGTAGTTGCTCAGTGCGCTACCGATCTTATAACAATTTGGACAGAGTTAGGAGGGCTCTGCGCAAATATCTCCACACCGACTGAATGAATCGAGGGAAAGTCATGATGTTTGTGTTGGGAGCCTATTGGGCGCAGGATCCCCCAAGGCAAGTTTTGGGGCTTAAAGCCCAGATTTTGACCAAATTCGATGTAAAGACTCAACGTTTTATGGGCATGGAGTGCAAAGATTATAGATGAGTCATAGGGTTGTCCGCCCTCATTTTTATAATGTAATGTCGGCTTTAGAGATCTACCCATGGTTCACAGACCATGGGATTGGATAAATAGAGTGAGGCTCGAAGTTGTAAAAGGAGAATAACCACAGAAGTCTGTAAGATCTAATGATGACGAATTGAGTCTTAGTGGAAGTGTCGAGTCGAGTCATTGGGTCATAAAGTAGGAGAAGGCTCTACAGTTGTGTGTGCAGAGGCCTAATAGTCCGCAGTTGAGTGCGTAGGGTGAGTCGAGTCTGTAACCTTTGGAGAAATAATAAAGAGAATTTTTACATCATTTGTCTGTATCTTTTACTCTTTTTTGCATTGAATGTATTGGGTATAAATTCCATTTCTGGTGTTTATATGATGTGCAAACTTATATGAGTGTGTTGATAAAGCGAGTATAAGATAAAGTATCAGTTTACGCGAAGATAACTATCTGTTATAAGAAGATAAGTAAGATTCATGGTGTAACTTCGGGAAATAGTGCAGATCCCTGATTTAGTAGTGCAAAAGCACCTCAACCCCTGGATAGGGCTGCACGGAGGCGATTATAACAAAGCGAGAAGGCCTCACAGATCAGGATAGTGTGCGAAGTGACCTACATGAAGGTATTCATAGTTGGACTAAATCGACCCCTCAGAAATCTCAAGGGTGTGGAAACTTGGTTCCAGCATCCCCCCATACTGCTTCAGGTGAGACCTCAGTCCACACTATGCGGACTATTGCCAAAAGGACCAGTAGTATAGGGATTTGTTTGGCTAAATAAATCTAAACCTGGGTCAAGCCCCATCAAGCCAACACCATGCATGTCACAATAGTAACATTGAACATTTCTCTTATCAAATCTACCTCTACCTCTATCCCTGAAACTACCTCTTCCTCTTGAGCCACCTCTTCCTCTACCTCTTCCTCTAAAACTACCTCTTCCTATTGAGCCACCTCTTCCTCTACCTCTTGAATAATTTTGGCTTTGCCATTTACCTCGGACTTGATTTCTTTCGGAAAAACTACTGCTTGCATCTTCATTCTTTGTAATTTGTAATTTAGAGGAAAAAGATTTCTCTACACCTTCAAAGGTGTCCTTCAATCTTTCTTCATGAGACATCAAGGATCCAACCAATTGATCAAAATTCAGTTTTGTCAAATCCTTTCTTTCTTCTATGGTTATGGCAACATGATTCCATCAAGGTGTTAGAGATCTTAATACCTTTTTAATTAAAACTTCATTACTTACAATTTCTCCAAGTGTAGCCATTTTATTGATCACATCTTTGACTCTCACACAATAGTCACTAATCTTTTATTTCTTTGCGTCTTCAAATTCTCAAACTCTTGCTTCATTGTCTAAAGCTTGACCACCTTAACTTGATCACTACCTTGGTAAGCTTCTTGTAGAATCTGTCAAGCATCTTTGGCAATTTTTGCTCCTGATATTCTTGGAAATAAGCTCTTATCAAGCGCTATCTGAATGTGAAACAAAGCTTGAGAATTCTTCTTCCTTGCTTCCTTTCTCGCAGTTCTTTCATTGGATGTAAGGGCATTCCAATCAGATGGCTCCTCATAACCTGATTCAACAATCTCCCACAAATGGTTTCTAATAAAAAAGGTCAGCATCTTAATGCACCAATAATGATAATCGCTCCCATCAAATTCTGGAACAGGCATCTGGTTAGAGTTCGACATGATTAACTTTGCCGAAATTTCAACAATAAAACTTTAACCCAAAAAAATTTTACCTGCTCTGATGCAACTTGTAGAATATGAAATGGCTTCTTTATGCAAGCTATAAGCCAAGACAATTATGAAGAAAAAACATATAAAAAAAATAATGAACAAATAAAACACACTCACTCTGTGAGCTCAAACCTCCTGTAAATATCATATTAAATTAAACCATTAACTACATTGTTATATAGTAAACTTATTACTAATATTATTATCAGTCAACTGACTAACTAATATAATGACACTACCAATCTTCTGAAATCTGATTTTGAGCATTTACCACCCTAATAATTTGTTTCCCTAATTTTGCAGAAAGAACACAAAATCTGCTGACTTATTTGGCAGCAATTACATGACATGATTAAACATTATCCCCAACAACCAGACAACAATATTTAGTAGGTCTTTCAAAGAGAAGTTTGTAGCTACAAGAATTAGGATGAGGAAAAAGAGATACATGAAAGCAACAATAGCCGACCTATGGAGATAGTTTAAATAAAAAGTTTAACATAGGACTAGTGTTGAACGAAAATGCTTTGGAAACTTTTTACAGCTATCCCTCAAAATTAGCACATTTATAATCTCTGCTCAAATTTTTAGGGAGATTTTAGCCTTGAGTGACACTAAAAAATGGTTTCCTTATCTAGAAATGGCCACAATGATGTTGATCTCGCGAAGAGAAGGATTGGTCTCTACATTCATGTATATATTAGCAATCATACCCATACGACGATCTTCAACAATCTCCAAGTGAACCAATTTTTAAAGAAAAATTCCTTATATTGGATCATGTTATGTAAATACCTTGGCAATTTCAAATCTCATGTCCAAGCCAATGGAACCCATTACAAAAATTTTACTTGCAATTAGATATTTTTCATGGGTATATTACCTGTAATTTAGTCTATACTAGACATATTTATTCAGAAATAACAACTAGGGAACAAACTGTACCCAGTACAATTAAAAAGCATAGTACTAATGAGGAGGGCCATAATCATTTTGAAAAGGAATTGGGTATGATATGTGGATTACGATGAACCCCACCATTAGCTGTAAGAATCTCTTAGTGTGTGTTCTTTAAAATTGTCATAATATTTAGTTCAACAAGTTGTGAAGAAGTGTTGTGGTTTTAGGGTTCCTGCATATAGATTTTTTTAGCTGGGATGGTATAAAGATGGGTATAAGCACAAAACTAATGCGTGTAGCATAATTATTGACATTTTAGGGAACTCTAAATTATTTGACACCATTTAGCATTTTCTTGCACAAATGAAGAAAAAGGCCTTTCAATCACCCACGAAGCTTTGTCCATTATAATGAATAGATATGCAAGAGCCCATCTACTGCAAGATGCCATGCATACCTCTAGAGCAATAGTGGACTTTGGGTGCAAAACAGGTATTGATGATCTCAATTCTTTTCATAGTACTCTCTGTAAAAACAAGTTGGCCAATGATGCCCTTTGCTTCTATGAGGAAGTTAGGGATCAATATCCTCTAACTATGAAAACTTATACTATTTTGATGAAGTCTTGGGTTGAGGTTTGTGATGTCGCATAAGCACATTAATGAAATGGTTGAGCACATATGTAGTCATGATGTCAATGTTTACAATATATCTTGGGTTCCCTTTGTGACGGGGGGAATGGTTACAAGAGGCTCACATGATATTTTATTCAATGAAGGATGGACAATGTGGATTATGCATATAGGCTACTAGATGAGATGCATCTTAAAGTTGTCCCACTAGATGTTTGGAGTTACAATATCATTCAGAAAGTTCATTGGCTGTGGACATTTGGAATGGTATGGAAAAAAGAGGATTTTTTCTTCTTGTAACAACCTACAATGACATTATTCATGGATTTTGCAAGAAACATAAATAGGAGTGAGCATGCAAGTATTTCAAAGTGATGATAGATGAAGGAATATTGCCTTATCCCTGAACCTGTGAATTGTTGAAGAACCACCTTCTATAGATAAATGAGAGAACAAATGTGCAGATACTTGAAGATAAATTGTGGATGTCTTAATGTTCAATTCAAGAACTTGCAGATACAATGAATCTGCACCCCCAAAGGAGAAGAAATGATACATCAAAAATAAAATTATGGGCGGGGAAGTTCAAGGCAGAAATAACAATAAGAAATGTTAAGGGTTACAGTTTGGTAGCATGTTGTAACAAGAGATTTGCATCAAATTTTTGCATAGATGCATCATATGGAATTCTTTTCATCAAGGGACATTCCATTAAAAGCATGCACTCCATAATTTAGTTCAATTTCAAAGAATCATAATCAAATCAACAACATACATGTTTCTTGAAGGGTTGGCTAATTGGTTACTACAAGTTACCATTTAAACCCAGAACTAGTTCAATTTTTCATGGTTGCATTTCTCGTGTTTGAACTAAACATGTAGTTGGAGATGAGAGGCAGAAATTCATACCTACCACTAGAGGTGTACAGTTTTATCAAATATCACTATGGTTACTGCTGGAGGGTTAATCAGTTGAAGTGGACATATTCACATTCATTTTAAGGTACAAAAACTTACATTCATCAAGATGAGATCTTCCATACTTGACTAAGATAATTAACGGAGGAAAGAGATCATGTAGGGCTAGTGGATAAAAAATTCAAGGACATATGCATATTGGGAATGCATGACTCTATGTTTTTATTTATCAAGGTTTCTTAATTAAGAAAGGCTACGTTGATGACTTCAGAATTTTGCGATCATTTGCAAGCTTCTAGCATGTTAGATTTTTAGTGGATGCATATAATTATAACCAAATATTAAAATTATCTTTTGGGAAAAAGGTCTTTGGATCCATCCTTCTCTTCATATGGGAATGGTATTGCATGATGGTTAGAGAAGGTAGAGGACATACAATTTTCATTCGTGATTTATGAGACAGGGGAGCAAAAACTCACTCCACCTTGGATACATAATATAATGGGAAGGCAAGTTGCTGATATTTCCTATTAATGAGGCACAAGACAATGATGCATATAGCAATAATTATATCTAAGGTCATTCATGCCCTTAAAATTATGAGGGTTGACCTATTTTTCAAATTGAAAAATGTTTGGAATCACAAAACAAGGAAAATTCTACAACAGTTATGTTAGGATCAATAACGACAAAAGGGATTAGTAATTATTCTTTTCAAATAACAAAAAAGAATAGATATGAAAGCAACTTCGTCACATGAATTCCACGATAAGCTGCTATACAAATTCAGACATGGCATCAAGACGAAGGTAACCTAAAATACAAGAACATAATTAAGCGAAATGACATTGAGGTAGCATGCAAGGGATGGTGCTTCATTTCATTGATTAAACACTTGAAAGCCAAGTACCAATTTCTCATTAAAAAAAAATTGTCCTTTGACTCAATTTTTAACATTGATTGGATGCATATGGTTGCTTTTGCTCTTTTGAAAGAAAGAATGTATGAAAAAAATCAATTGTTGTGAATACTAATCTCATTTTGTTTATGTCCTCTAGGTGTGATGGTGATTGTGCGAGGATTATACGCCCATCAATGTGGGGCATGGTAAGAATCTCTAGACCTTATTGGTGTATGAATGACATAAGAATATGAGGGCACCCATAAAATGAAGTCATTGATTTGACATGAGGACAATGGAATTACAACTACGGACTATAAGCATAAAGTTACTGTGCAGCAACAAATCTGGATTATGTATTTAATAAGTACACTAAGAACAATGCATAAAAAATGGAGAAAGAGGTAACATCTCTTATTTGACTTATGAGTGGTAAACATCATGTTCATGTGAAACGAAAGCTTATGACCCTAAAACTAATTGAGGTTGGTATGCCTCTCTCAATATATAAATGTTAGGCCAGTGGTTGACTTATGAATATGGCTAAGGAGAAAATGCCTGTGTAATGGGTTTAAGGATCGTAATTATTAGGGTAGTGAGCTGGAATATAATTAATTAGGCTGGTGAGTCCAGAGTTGCCTTTGGGCAGTGTGCCCGTATCTGTGCATGCTTATGTGTTGGGGCCGGTGTGCCTATGTCGTTATGTTCTTATATGCTATGGGGCCAAGAGACTTGGTGTAGTAAATATGTTTAATTCATGTATATTAATAACAACATAATGGATGCTAGCTAATCTAGATAGAATGAGTATAAGGGTCCATGATTTCATGACTAGAATTATAATTATATAATATAATATTAAATAATGGAGAAATATATCTATAAAAGGGGAGTTTGTTACTCAATAATTATTTGGTGAATGATTTAGTGGTTCACTAGCAAGTGAGTCTTGGGGTTGGAATAACTAACTGACCAATGGGTGAGCCCTGTGGTTGGACTCTATAACTCACTGACCAGTGGGTGAGCCTTGTGCTTGGACTTCGTAGCTGATTAGGCATGGTTTTTTAGTTAACTATGCCATATAGGATGCATCATGATTTGATATAGGGCATGGTTAATTAGTTAACTATGTCATATAAGATGCATCATGATGTGATTTAGCCTAAATGGCTTTTGTTTATGGCTTAGTCAATGAGTCTTGGATTTGGACTCTGTACATTGACCAATGGATAAGCCCTATGTTGAGATTTTGTAACTAAATGAGGAATGATTATTGAGTTAATCGTGCCATAGTAAACACATTTGGTTTAGGGCTCAGGTGGCCATGGAGTCGAGGCCCCAACTTGGGATTGACCGACTTTTGAAAAATAACAAATATGGTGAACGTCAAAGATCTACAGTGAGCCTGAACCAACAATATTGACATATAAGTATTTGAGAACTGTTTTAATGTTTACTCCGTTGCATTTACATATGGTTATGTAATATTATTCTTAATTGTGCTTAATTTGTGTATTATGGTTTAGTTATGCATATATTTCTGGTTATGGTTGGATCTGTTCAATGTATTTGGCCACTGTGTATATCTATTTCTAGTTTAATTTTGCCTAGGAGAATTTTTAGGCAAGTGGTGAAATTTCAAGGTTTGTGTGAGTGTCGTCCCCATACGAGTGGTTGGGATCTTACAAGGACTGAAGACTAAAAACGAGGTGTGGAGTGTTCAAAGAGCGACACACAAGGTCCCAACGAGTACAAGACTTATAGCTTTGTGCATCTGGATTCGTTATTATCCAGGAATGGACCAGGATCCTTCTAGGACTAAATTGAGATATGGCGCATTGCTCTAGGCCAGAGATGGGTTGACTCAGCCGAAGACCCTGTTCTATGTTGAGCTTACAGTGAGCGATGGAGAGTTGGTGTAAGATTGCACGCTTGCAGTAGAGTTCTACCTCGTGAGTGAAATCCGGAAATCACATCGAGGGTGCATCAATTCGAAGCGTTCATTGGCGCGTATACTGTTTGGAAGAAGACTGTTTAGAGAAGTCAATATTGGCGTGATGAAGTGCACAGGTATCAAAGAAACCGAAGTGATGCAAGTGTTTAATACAACGTTGTTAAGCACTCTTTAAGGTGTCCTAGGTGCTGGTCTCCTCCTTCAACTTGAGGTTGTTTCTAGGAATCTTTCATATCTCCTGAAGCACTTGTGCTATCAGTGTTAGAAAAAAGTGGCAACACCATCAACCATTTCAATAATGGTGCATCCATGTTGGTGGATGGATCTTTATTGTTTAACAAGTCGAAATTTTTACTGAGCTGATCTAAAACCATTGAACTCTTCAGCTGTAGAAAAAATGGGTGAAGAGAATTTTAATATTAAATCTATAAATGGTAACGTATGGTTATTTTTAAATCTTTTTAACATTTTAATATTGGTTATTTTTAAATCTGCAAGTCATAATATTTAATTTTTAAAATAAAATTTAGGCATATTTATTTATGTGAGAGAAATATTTATTCATATATGTATGTTTACATGATAGAAATATCTATTACATATATTTTTATAATTTTATAACTGAAGTATAAGCAACTTTGTGTACTCACAAACACAAACTTTGTAGATTTTTGGGCATGCAATCTCACATCATGTACTTTTAATCCATAAGTTGAAACTCACATGCTCACCATTAGCCATCGCATTGGCCATCGTATGTTAGATGAAAAACTTATGGCTATAAAATAATTAGATTGAAGGGTATTTTAGCTCAATAAAAAACTAAAGATGGTATAACAATTATTTATTTATTTATTTTTATTTTATTTTTATTTATTTTATTTTATTTTTTATTTTTTGGATATTTTTCATGTAGTTTGTTTAATATTACTATGTTTATGATAGATCCATTTTTTTATAAAATGGATATATTTGGTAGTTGGAAATGGAAATCTCAAGTGGACCATGGTCATGAGTCCAATTAATTTCATAAATTCACAATTGAATCAAACATGATTTTGTTTGGGCCTTTCAAAATTTTGGAATGCATGCTAAGGTTTAGGCCTTTCAAATCTTGGAATGCCTACTAAAGATTAGGCTTTTCAAATATTGAGATGCTTACTACATAAATCTGTCCTTATTTGTTAAACTATCATGAATTTCTTCAAAACAAATACCTTATATATTATTATAGCTTAAAATATTAGAAACCTCACAGAACCTTATTTAAAAGTAAAAAATAGTTCGAATTTATTTTATTATTTAAAAAAAAAAAAATACAATTAATCACGTTTAAAATTAATACAAATTTCTCTACTTCAAAATACATTATAACTAATACACTTGAGCATGATAATTGAATTTTTTGCACAATAATTTAATATAACTTAAAACATGTTTAAAATTACGTATATAATGGATACATTCAACTAAACGACTGCCTCTTACGTTACAACCATCATAACTTTAATTACTACAAATCTATAAAGTGTTGAAATGATAATTTCAATTGCAGCAAAAATTAAACAGCGACAACAAACTGTTTTTCTTTTCCTTTGCGTTGCGATCTAATCGCAAGTCGCATCCCTGCCTGTTTCTGTCAAGTTCCCCTGATGTCTTCCGAAGCAATGTTGCGATGTGATCTGATTGCAGATCGCATATCATGCCCATATGATCAATGCTCTGCCCTGTGTTCTTATGCTGATTGTGATTCCGCGATGCGATCTGATCGTTATCGCATATCACACCCTAGTCAAACCAATCCATTTGTTCAAGTTGCCCAATTTTTGGGACGCGTGAAGAAGGAGGTTTCGATTCAGCTAACTGTGCAATGAATTCTCAGCTACTGCAGTTAAAGAGCAGCATGGCTAAGGACGAGTAGGACAGCCTCGAGCAGTTCGCAACATGGGACTCCATCTTGTTCAGATTGAATCAGATGACCAGAAATCAAATTGTAAATGCAGTTGGTAGATGTAGGTAAAAACTTTTAATTTTATTTTTTTATTATTCACGAGAGTTGTATTTTGTTTTTACGGCACAAGTAAAACATATGGTCATGTTTTTAGTTGTTGTCCATTGAAAAGAAAAAAGGGAAGAACGCAACAGCGCGTATGTGAAAAACACACAGTAGTGTAAATGTAATTTTTCTCTTTGTAATGCACCGCAGTGCAGAGAAGTTTTTTTTGTGTGGAACTGAAGTGTTCCTGTGTAATCCCTCTGATATAGGAAGACCAATCTTTTGTAATAGAAGTCTTTAATGAATACAAGTTTTTATGTGTGTTGCTGAAACTCTGTTCTCCCAAAACAATTTTAGTTTCCGTTGTGTTGAAAAACAAAGCATTCTTTTCTGTTCAGTCATTTTGTTTGGAATTACCAGAAATTCCCAAAATTGATATCAGAGCTTGTCCAGGCTCTTTGAAGGTGTCAAAGAAGTTGAAGGAAGGATTTTTTGTTGCAACAACTTCTCCAACAGTGTGAAGACTCATTTAAAAAAAATCGAAGGTATTTCTCAAGCTATTTTTTTGTGTTACTGTTGAATACAATCAGTGATTTTTAAATACACAGTCAAGTATTTGAAGTATAGTTAAGTGTGCAAGCATGGCTTGCTCCAGCACCAGCATTAGCACCAGCACTAGCATGGGTATCTGTAATACCAAGCTCCCACAATTTAATGGGAAAAACTATGACTATTGGGCAATAACCATGACAGCCCTGTTTGCCTCACAAGACTTATGGGAATTTGTTGAGGATGGCTTTGAAGAACTAGAAGATGAAAATGAGTTTAATAATTTAACTCAAGCATAGAAAGAATGGTTGAAGAGCTATAAGAAGAAGGATTCTAAAGCCCTCCTCTTCTTATATCAAGCAGTGCATGAGAGTGTGTTTCCAAGGATAGCAGCAACCAAGACATCCAAAGAAGCATGGCAAACTCTCAAGATAGCCTATCAAGGCATGGAGAAAGTGAAGACAAGAAAACTACAGTTGCTGAGGAGAGACTTTGAGAATCTATGCATGAAGGGGTCAGACAATATTGACTCATTTTTCACACAAGTAATTAGTCTAGTCACACAGATAAGGTCTCATGGAGAGATTCTTGAAGAAAGGAGGATTGTGGAGGAACTATTGAGGGTCCTACCCTCAAAGTTCGATGTGATTGTCACCACCATAGAAGAGACAAAGGATCTCACAAATTTCTCAGTTGATGAACTACATGCATCACTGATAACACATGAGCAGAGATTGAGTAGAAATGAAAACTCATCTCTAGAGCAAGCCTTTAAAACTCAGATGTCCTTTGGAAGAGGAAGAGGTCAAGGCAGAGGAAAAAAGAGAGGAAGAGGCAGAAGCCAAAACAGAGGTGCAAGAAACAGTCCAACAAACACTGAAGGAAGAGGCAGCAATCCAAATCAGAACCAAGGCCAAGGCAGTAGCCAACAAAGTGGACAACATCATGCTCAAGGACAAAGGTATGAAAAATCCAATGTCCAATGTTACTATTGTAAAAAATATGGGCATTATGAAAATGAATGTACGAAGAAGCAGCATGATATGAGTAATAGATCTAGTGCAAATTTCACTAGAGAAAACATCAGCCAAGATAATGTGTTGTTTTCATATAATATGGCTGAAACAAAGAGTGAAGATGTATGGTTTTTAGACTTTGGTTGTAGTAACCATATGACAGGAAACATAGTCATGTTTTCTAAGTTAGATCAAAGTGTGAAGTTACAAGTCAGATTAGGGACTGATAGTAAAGTTTCTGTTATGGGAAAAGGAGAAGTAAAAGTCTTAACAAGGAAAGGTGAAAAGAAAATGATAGCAGATGTCTATTATGTTCCTAAAATGAAGTGTAACCTCTTAAGTATTGGACAGCTTGTTCAAAAGGGGTACAATGTTTTCTTTGAGAATGATATATGCACCATCATGGATAGAGCACCCAGCAAACGATGTATTGTTGAAGTGAAGATGAGAAGGAACAAGGTGTTCCATGTCAAGATAAAAGTAGATTTGAAAGATGGAGTTGAAATTGCAATAGTTACTCAAGAGGCTTTCCAAAGCGAACCAAAGGATGAAAATTGGTTGTGGCACTTGAGATTTGGACATCTCAACTTTGTAGGTCTTAACTTGTTGCATAGAAAAGGAATTGTAAGAGGATTACCATTGATAGAAAAACCAGACAGCCTTTGTGAAGGTTCTATTTTGGGGAAACAACACAGAGAAAGTTTTCCATCAGGGAAAAGCATAAGGGCAAAAGCACTCTTAGAGATTGTCCACTCAAACTTATGTGGACCGATGCAAACTCCATCATTTGTAGGCAGCCAATATTTTCTAACATTCATTGATGATTTACTAGAAAAACTTGAGTCTATTCCCTAAAAAACAAAAATGAAGTGTTTGAAAAAATTTGCAATTTCAAAGCACTTGTAGAAAACCAAAGTGGGCTGCATATCAAAGTTCTAAGAACTGATAGAGGAGGTGAGTATATCTCCAAGGAATTTTTACATTTTTGTAGAGAAAATGGAATTCATAAACAATTTACCACTAGGTACACTCCGCAACAAAATGGAGTTGCCGAAAGGAAGAATAAGACAATCATGGATATGGCGAGGAGTATGTTAAAAGCAAAGCATTTGCCAAATGATTATTGGGCTGAAGCTGTACACTGTGCAACGTACATTTTGAATAGATGCCCTACAAAAGCAGTCATGAACAGAGTGCCAGAAGAAGCATGGAGTGGGAGAAAGCAATGAGTCACCCACATGAAAGTTTTTGGATGTGTGGCTTATGCACACATTCCAGATCAGCTAAGGAAGAAGTTGGACAAAAAAGTGGAGAAATGTATTTTCATTGGATACAATGAGGAATCCAAAGCTTACAAGTTGTATAACCCATCCACCAAGAAGCTTATTGTGAGTAGAGATGTTCAGTTCATTGAGGAGGAAGCTTGGGATGGAAGCATAGAGAAAACAGTGAATGTTAAAAACTCTTTGTCATATGATGAAGATGATAAGGAGATGGCTAAAATACATTCCCAAACAGCAGCACCAACACAAGGGTAGCAAGAGACACCCTTGAGGAGAAATGAAAGTGCTTCTCCAAGCACATCACAAGGAGGAAATTCAAGTGCTTCGTCAAGCACTTGTACACCAAATGAAAGAGGTAAGAAGTTCAGAAATTTAAGTGACATTTATGAACAAGAGGCAACAAATGAAGGTATGAATTATTTGTTTGCTTTATATTGCCATGTTGATGACTGTGTTCATTTCGAAGAAGAAATTAAGGATATGAAATGGATAGAAGCTATGGATGAGGAGATCAATGCCATAGAAAGAAACAAGACATGGGATTTAGTTGAACTACCAAAAGGAAAGGAAGTCATTGGAGTTAAATGAGTCTACAAGACCAAGAGTAATGCTGAAGGTAAAATACAAAGACACAAGACAAGACTTGTTGCCAAAGGATATAAGCAGCAGCATGGGAGAGACTATGAGGAAACTTTCGCATCGGTTGCTAGAATGGAAACCGTGAGAGAAGTGTTGTCCATAGCAGCACAAAACAAGTGAAAAGTTTACTAAATGGACATGAAGTCAACATTCCTAATGGAGTGTTAATGGAAGAGGTTTACATTGAACAACCTCTAGGCTATGAAAAGAAAGGCCAAGAGACAAAGTGTGCAGATTGAAGAAAGCTCTTTATGAGCTGAAGCAAGCTGTTGTAGATCTGACCCAAAATATAAGAGAAATAACAAATATACCCAATAAATAACAAGATCGAAATAGATATAAATTCTTCTTTACTATCAAACCCTTAAGGTAGGGCAACACCATACATTCACTCCTTAAGGAAGGAGAATACTCCACAAGCCATATGCTTGTACATACAATAATCCTTCACTATATTTCTTGAGATTCTCCCATGTGGAGTCTCTAGCCTCTATATAGGCCTCATACATACAATACCATGGATCATTACCATGGTTCCCTCATACCATCCACTAATACCATGGGCCCATTACATTAATACTAACTACTTGTGGTCCCTTACATGATATGGGTTAACCACCTTATTTATTACTATGGCCCATCCCATTATTACATTATAACCTTGGGTACCTCCCTTGGTACCCCATATTATCCCCCCTAGGTATATAACAGTTTCGGCAGTATACGACCTCATACAACAACATAAAGAGGAAGCTTTCTCGTCCAACTTTAGCAGCTAGGAAACCTTCATGAAGAAAAACTGTGGTTGATCGCAGGAGATTTTAACATGACAACATCAAAGGATGAGAAGAAAGGTGGATTGCAAAGAGAAGAGCCAGAGATGGAGAGATTCAGGGACCTTCAACTAAAACTGAAAATGGTAGATATCCCAACCATAAATGGAAAATACACGTGGAACAATCGACGAGGAGGGAGCAAACAAATAGCATCTAAGCTAGACAGATTCCTAGCAACAAAACACTTCATTGGAAAATATATCTTCTATGAAGCAACAATCCTCCTGTGTCTAGGGTCGGATCACTGGCCCATTAAATTAGAAATAACTATGAATCAGTAGAACTAGAATAGACTGTTTAAGTTTGAGGCATTCTAGTTGAGAGATCCCACCTTCATAGATAAAATGAAGAATTGGTGGAAGGAGGCTGAGACTGGGATGGAACGAAGAAATAAAATGCACACCCTCCAACTCAGATTAAAAGACTTAAGGAAGGATAAAGAAGTGGAACAGAGAAGAATTTGGAAATATTCAAAAGGAATAAGAAACTCTCCAAATAAGGATGAAATGAATACAACAGAAAATCATAGAGGAAGGAAGAAATGAAGAATTAGCAGAAGAAGAAGGACTGGTGCTAAATAAACTGGAGGAAAGAAGAAAACAAAAGGAAATCTTATGGAAATAAAAATCAAGAATCCAATGGCTAAAATAAGGATAAAGAAACATGAAATTCTTCCATGAGGCAATGTTACAACACCGACAACAAAATAGAATATTCTCCCTAGAAGACCACCAAGGCAACAGGATAACACAGAAAACTGAAATGGAGAATCTGATGGTACAACATTTTAAAGAGCTCCTAACAGAACCTAATATCAGAAGGGAGGACGACATTGACAAAATTAGTCAACATATCCCCAAAATAGTGACCAAAGACCAGAACTTGGCACTTATAAGGGTCATAATGAAAGTAGAGGTGGAGGAGGTAATAAAAAAGATGGCAAAGAATAAAGCACTTGGGTCGGATGGATTCACCTCAGAATTTTATCAAGCCACGTGGAACTTCATGAGCCCAGATATAGTGAATGCAGTAGAAGAGTCTCGATGCGCTAAAAGAATGCACCCGAACTTGAATGCTACATTCCCAACCTTGATACCAAAGATAAAGAACTCAGAAGAACTACAAGGATTCCGACTGATAGCACTCTGCAATGTTATATACAAAATTCTAGCCACAATCATGGTGAATAGACTAAAACCAATATTACTGGAGTTGATATATTAGGAGCAGACAAGGTTTGTCAAAGGCAGACAAATAATAGATGGCATAGTGGTAGCACAAGAAGCAATTCACTCACTGAAAAATTCAAAAACCAAAGGGATTCTAATAAAACTAGATCTAGCTAAAGCTTATGAAAGACTTAATTGGGGATACCTCCAACAGATCCTAAAGGCATATGGCTTTGACGACAGATGGATAAACTAGGTAATGTCAATGATAACTACGCGAGTTATGTCAGTACTACTAAGCGGATCACCAACAGAAGCCTTCAATAAATCTAGAGGACTCAGGCAGGGCGACCTGATATCCCCGTTCCTGTTTATCCTCTCAGTGGATGGACTAGGAAGACTGATAAAAGCTAAAGTCAATAGTGAACAACTAAAGGGATTAAGACTTTGGGGAAATGACCTACCTCTAACCCACCAACAATTTGTTGATGATGTTATGTTATATGGACAGGCAACACTCAAAGAAGCAAAAAAAATAATGGAAATCCTCACAGAATTCACAGGGTCCTCTGGGACAAAGATTGATTCAAAAATCGATCCTGGATAAACCTCTAAGTCTAAAAGACTTCATGCAAGAGGTAAAAGGTGCCAAATGGCACAAACCCTTTGTAAATTAGAGGAAAATGAAAATCGCAGGTTGCTCTCAGAAATAGTGTCATTGCAAGATCTCTACATTCTGAATCCAACGCAACTTGAATGGGTGAAAATGGACTCCAGATGAAGGAGTTATTGTAAAATGAAAATACAACAGACACATGGCAGGTTGGGATTGGGCCACGTGGCCCTGTTTGATTGGTCTAAGAGGAAATGAGGCATTAACGCTCAAGAGCCGTTGGATCTAAAAGATCAATGGATGGGAGCGAACCGCAACAATGAAGCATTGATATCGCATCGTTGGATGGCTATATAAAGGAGGGACCTCAGGTCTTAAGGCATCGTGGCATGCGATCGCCGAAATATCGCATCACTTAAATCCAAAGGGAAAGGACCAAGACTAGTTACCAAGTGACTTGCCAATGTGCGATGGGATGATCAAGCGGAGATCACAATTGGCGCGAGCATAGACCCTATTATATGAAGAGGCCTTAGACTTGTGCGATCTGCAATTGCGACTTGTCGCATCACAGTATCGCGTCGGTACAACACATTGGAGCAGGGCCACATATGTTATATATATGTGATGCAATGCCCAGACTTGGCAGGGCTCTAGGTAATAATCGATGAAGGTTGTTTTACATGCATTTTCGTCGTTTCAAAGTATTTTAAAATACAAAGGGAAAACCATGGAGTAGGCCAATTGCGATATGCGATAGCAATCCCCAGGTGGATCCGATCGCGCTATAAAGCGGGATTATGAATATTTGAAGTCCGGGAACTATGTTTTTTGCGGACTTTCCCGTGTTTTCACAGCGTTCTCTGTGTAAACAGAGAACGATTGTTGCTAAGGATTCCAAGCGCTGATTGCCCCTTACGTTACAAAAATGGTGGCCAACTCCCCTTTTGGTGTTAAGCAATGATTGTATAACACCTAGAAGAGGGATTCGAAGCGGACAAAGGCCAAGGAGACCAAGAGACGAGAATCTAAAATGAACAGACAACACAACTTTGGATTTAAAGCCACAGAACAACAGAACGAGAAGACGGTTTTGTTGTTGGAGGTGTTGTTGGGGTTTCTATCACTGAAAGCCAAGCCAAAGTAGGAAGCTAAGGCAAAAGAGGCAGCGTAGAAGCCAAAGAGGCAACACAGAAGCAAAAGACAACCAAGGGAGTCACTTGGAGTTCAAGTGAAAAGCCTAGAGAGAGCTGTAAAATAAGAGAAGGCAGAAGGAAGCCAAAGCCGAAGAGCCAGAGAGCCAGAACCAGAGCTAAGAGCCAGAGTCAGAGCCAAGATTTCGAACCAAATCCAAAGAGTCAGAGTCAGAGCCAAGAGCCAGAACCAAGAGCCAAAGAGCCAGAGCCAAGAGCCAAAGCCAAGAGCTAGAGCCAAGAGCCAGAGCTTCAAGAGCCAAGGGATTAAATGGTGTCTGAATCCACTATTTTTGTGTAGAACAATAGGAGTTGAGTCAAAGACTTGTAAAAAAGATTTACACCATAATCCTAGGGAGCCTAGTTGAATTAACTAGAGCTCATAGAGATGTAGCCCAAGAGTTGTGGGTGAACTCCTAATTAATTTGCTGTCTTATGTGTTTGTTTTTACTGCTGCATTATTCACTATTATATGCATTAATATATCAGTTCAAGCACATTCACATATAAGCACAAACAACAGATTTCAAAGCAAATAATCAGCTGAAAACAACTACAAGTGTACACCTATATTTTCAAGCATTTCTTATTTCCGCATTGGTTAATCAATAAGGCTTGGGGAAATT